>CM029271.1:33595423-33827923 GCA_016920895.1 Vaccinium myrtillus | reverse complement strand
GTTATCAAAATTTATTTTTCCCCCCTAACTTTTTAAATTTTTGTTATTCATAAATTCATTTTAAATGTCCCTAATTTTTTTTCCTTATTATGGAATTTGGCAACTCAATTTATTTAATAAAAATGTTTTTTGATTTATTATTTATTTATTTCTGGGAAATCCATTTATTTAATTAAAATTTATTCATAAATTTATTTTTATTTTCCCTCATTTTTTTTTCCTTATTATGTCAAATCCATTTATCTAATTCTAATTCCTCGCACATACTCATGGCACAAAAATCACTGTTGCCTTTAGGCGATGAATTTTAATTTCCTCGCAAATAACCCAAATATTTTCTTTTGCAGCAACTAAAATACCTCGCAAATTGGTTTTCAACATTAAAATGCCTTTTAGCGACAAAATTTTATATTGCCCCTGCAAATACCAACTTTTTTTGCAACAACGAAAATTCCTCGCAAATTGTTTAAACCTTTAGCATCCAATTAATTTAACACAAAAAATCATTGTTGCCTTTTAGTGACAAAATTTTCTATTTCCTCGCAAATACTTATTTGGTGGGAGAAATAGTTGGCGCCAAAGTTTTAGCGACAAGTTTTATCAAAGAAATATTTTTTCCTCTCAAAAAAGGTGTCTTTACCGAGGAAATTAATTTTTTACCGAGGAAATTTAAATTCCTCGCAAATAACCCAAATAAGGCACAAATGATTTCAATTATAGGCGTAGATCAATAAACATACTTGATAGAACATAATTAAACATACCAAATCATAAACATAAAGCCTACTATGCTTGTGCCTATATTTCTCCCCATGTGACATGATCAAAAAACAATTGAAGGCTCGGGGGCTAAAGGCAAATGAGAATCATACCAATAAATGTGGATGCAAGTTACCAACTTGCTCCCCCTGAGATACTCAAGAGGGATTTGTGCGGAACAGAAAATTTAGACATAATTTTTTCTTTGAAGATGCTCAAAGTTGATGAAGCACTATATCCGATTCCTGAGTGATCTTCAATAGTCATTTGCTTTCCAATCAAAGTATTTGAACCACAAATAGATTTTTCTAATTCAACATCCTTTTGTTTCAAAATATTTTCAAGATGAGTGATTTTATTTTTCAACGAATCATTTTCATTTTCTAAAACAATTACTCTCTTTTTAAGGTCAATATTTCTCAAAGTGATTTTTTCCGACTCATTATACAAGTTTTCCAAAGCCTCATGTATATCATCAACATCAACAACATTGTCATGAATACCGTTATGAAAATAGTCATCGTTGCTAAAATCATCATGCTCATGTATAGATGCAATAAATCCAAATGCACTTACATTGGAGTCAGAGACATCTGACTCATCACCTTCATCCCATGTAGCTGCTAGTGCTTTCTTTCCTTTTTGATCTCTTCTTTTGTTTTCTTTTTTACTCCTCATAAATCTTTTGAATTTCTGAGTTAGAAGAGCCATCTCTTCATCATCTTCTTCATTCTCATTCTCAGATGAAGCTTGAAATGCAATAGTACTCCTTTTGGGTTTTTCCTCTTCTTCCTCCATTAGCACCATTTCATGTGTAATCAGTGACCCAATTAGTTGCTCAACAGAGAGGGTTTTGAGGTCCTTTGCTTCTTCAATTGCTGTAACTTTGGGTCTCCAATTTTTTGGTAACGCCTGCAAAATCTTTCTCACCATGTCCACAGTGGGAGTCTCTCGGACCAAGTGAAGTTAGTCCATTCACAATATTTGTAAAGCGAGTATACATCTCAGAAATTGTTTCATCAGGTTTCATTTTGAACATCTCATACTTGTGCATAAGTGTACTAATTTTAGAATCTTTTCCCTGACTAGTACCTTCATTAGTGACTTCTAATGTATCCCAAATTTCTTTAGCAGATTTGCAAATAGATACTTTGTTATACTCATCGGGACTAAGCCCGCAAAATAAAGCATTCATCGCTCTAGAATTCAAAGTATATTTTTGCTTTTCATCATTACTCCATTTAGATTTGGGTTTTTTAGAAGTGATACCTTCAATAGAGATTGTCGGCTTCTTGTATCCTTCTTCCACAATTGTCCATAGATCAAACTCCATTGATTCGATAAAAATCCTCATTCTATTTTTCCAGTAGCTGTAATGCGTACCATTGAATAGTGCTGGTCTCCCAATTCCAGCTCCCTCTAATTGATTCATGCTATTGAATGCCATAGGATCTCTTTCAGGTTTTTACACCTTTTGATTGAAGGTTCCAAGCTCTGATACCAATTAATATTCCAACCTAGAGGGGGTGAATAGGTTTGAATCCTGTAATACTCAATTTTTCTTTTGCAAGTAGAATGATTAGCAAATTAAACGGATAATTAAAATAATGAAGTACTGAAAATAATCAAGAGAAGAGATAGAGGATTTTTGTAGTGGTTAAGCTAATTGCTTAGTCCACTCTTCAGTGATGTTCACCCGAACACTCACTGGTATCCACTATGTTCTCAGTACTTACACCTGGGTTGGATTTCACAGGGGCCAACACTCCTTTACAACAATTCCTCTAGTACACGCAAACCAGACACAACTCACTGCAAACCAGACACAACTCACTGGTATACGCAGACCAGTTCACAAACTCTCAACACTGGTACACGCAGACCAATTTACAAACTATAACCAAACTCTACCCAGTAAATGGAAGAACAAAATCCTAATTGACAACACAGTGGAATGGGTTCCCTCTCTCACAAGGTGGGTTTATATGTGGTGTGCTTCAATCCCTCTAAGTAAGGGTGAATTTACAAGTGTAGGCTTACACACATAGAGTATAAAAATCTATAGTGAAAAACTCTCTTTCTAAAGTCTGGAGAAGATAATCTACAGTGTATATCTTAGACTTGTATTCTTTGAGTATTTGAACGATTGATTCTCTTGAAACCTTGTTGTCATATCTGCTGAGGACTCTTCTTTTAAATAGCCAGAGAACAAATCCAAGTGAATCTTGCAAAAGCAGCTCAAACATTCACCATATTAATTACTCCATTTTCCCTTTCGGCTCAACGATCAGAAATTAAAAAGGAGCAACTTCATCTGGGCACAAAGTCAAAAAATGTGTACAAAATATCTTGTAATGAAATCAAACAAAATATAAAGCAAATATGAGTGCACAAACTTTAAGAATAGATATGATGTTTGAAGCCCAACGAATATTTGCCGTAATTGCAAATTTCCCTTTTTTTGAACTTGGGACAAAAGGATTACTGCTGATTCAAATTAAGCCTGCATGTTTCAAATTGTCAGAGGGAAAATAAAAATGCAAGTGTGAGAATATATTTGACATAAATTGATTGATGAAAATCCACAAAAAATTTCATAGTCTCATGATTAAATTTAGAGAGAAAAGTCGAAAGAAAACAGAGTAAACAAAACGGAGTGCTCTGGTTTAGCCTTTGTTTCACTCCTAGGCTCCTGCCTAGGTTCCTAACTAGGATCCCACAAAGGCTCCTTCATAGGTTCCTAACTAGGCTCCTAGATAGGCAACTCTTCTTCATTTTGTCATCATCCTTTGTCGGCTAGAAAGAAAAATAAATGGGCCTGAACTAAGATTAATGGGCTTTGATTTTTCAAACAATTAGCCCAATAATAAGGCATGGATCTAAAAACATTATGACCCAATTTAGTGAAAGATTAATGCCCAACAAAAATCATAATACACTAACATTTTAATCATCATAATTGAAAATCATTCTAATAAAAAACATCATCATCAAAATCAAATCCCTAACAATTTGGTTGTATCTCTAGCATTGCTCCCCAAAAGTTTTTGAAGAATCATTTCACTAGTTTCTATCTTCACCATCTCCTCCCTTAATTTTTTTCAAAAAAGTCACCATAAAATGGGCTGGCGGGTGGCCAGCTGGCATGGTAGGGGGATTTGTCAAGCTAGCCGGACGTGTCACTTATGGGGGAGGAGGGCATATGAACTTAATAAGTATGGAAATCTTTGCATCGAGGAGGATTCGAAATACACTACGAGAGAGTTCAAAATTTTTGCTTCAAGTACTCTTGTGGAGGTCCACAAACTTGCCAGTATTTTCTTCTCTTTCAAGACAAGTTTTGATTTATTTTTTCAGTACAGTTCTTCTCGTAGTTAGTAATTAGTTTTCATTCGGGACAACTGGCGACCTAACATCATGCACGAGTGTTGTGTCCCAAGGATCAAAACCGAACACACAAAATACACAATTAAAATAGACAAACTGATTTTTTTTTACATGGTTTGTGTAATTAAATTTTCAAATAATTTTTGATTTTTTTTTCATCTAAACTTTATATCCATCTGAAAAAATTTTGTTTATTAAAATAATAAATCGAGGGCAATTATGTCATTTGCCTCCTTATCCTATCATATATATTCAAATGATCAAAACTCCATCCAAATTCCACTACAAATCCAGGCAATGTGGGAAATATTCCTTAACATCATTACAAATTCACCCCCTCCACGTGCAGAGGTCCATAAACTTTGAGATCTCTTTCAAGACAAGTTTTGATTTATTTTTTTCAGTACAGTTCTTCTCTTAGTTTTAGTTTTCATTCCGCCTAACATTTTGCAAGGATCAAAAGAACACACAAAATCAAATAGAACCGATTTTTACATGGTTTTTTTTTTTTTAAGTGTGAGGTGGAATGGGCCCCATTTATTAAGTGATCGATATTCGCAATGTGGGACAAACTTTATATCCATATCAAATCAATTGGCAATGAGTGGAGAGGTCCCAACATATATTAATTGATCACACATTTCACTCCTAGGCAATGTGAGATAATATTCCTTAACATGGTTTCCCAAACGAAACGGGTACATCCACGGAGAGTTTTCACTAGAGGAATTACACACTCAACTCACAGTGCTTTACCAATCCCTGACCAATCTAAGCTTTACAGAGCTTCACATATACACACACTCTCACTTAGGTACTCTCTCTAATCTCTCTGTGAGATGCTAAGACAAAGCCCAAAGGGCTGCTTTTATATATGGGCACAAGAACACCCTTAATGTAATCCCAACCTAGACAAACACTTTACTTTCGGTGGTTGAATCACAAATGCAAGTAGGTGGGTGTCTCCAATTATCAAAGGGATGAGGATGCCAGGGAGGATGGGAGCCCCAAAACATCACCAAGTCCACAACGAGTCCTTGTAAGAGTAGAACTCTTGCATTTTAGCGAGGATTTGAGTAGGTCTCATACTGTCATACAGTCCTAGTAGGAGCAAATAGCGGTTATTGGGGATGTCGTCACTCGTGAGAACATGGTATTTTTGGAGTGTATGTACCTTCTTTAATGGGCAAGACTTTTGACCCTAGGATTAGAACGAACTAACGAAAAATTTTGCTTGGTCCAATCTCCCACTTGGCGACCCCAATTACGTACTTAGGACATAAGGCTCGGTTTGATTTAGTTTCCAATCTCTCGTTACCTACGCGCAAAAATATAAATTCAAAATGTAGAGAGAGAATACATGAATGTAAATAGAAAACATATGATAAAATTACCTTCAGCCATGGAGATATGTATGGAAAAATGTTGCATTGCAGGGAGAACCTTGATCTGTATATGCAGATTGTTCAGTTGGGATTAGAGGATAATCATAAAGAATCATGAAGGTGTTGTATATCTAGTCTCGCTGTGATTTGGTCTGTGTGGAAAGTGAGAAATGAGGTGATCTTCAAAGATGTTGTACCCAAATGGGAGGTTTTGGGGGATACTATCAAATTTAGATTGGCGTGCTGGGTGAAAGTATGTCACGGATCTAGAGGTGTATCCCATGGAGATATTGTTTTCAGATTTAAGTCTCTTATTGAAGCCTTGTAATCTGGAGAGGTGGATGCTGAGATGTTATTTTTGTTTTCTATGCCTTCTTGAGTTGGTATCTTATCAACTCAGTGTTTTCTTGTTTTTGCCTTAGCCTCTTTTGGTCTGGTGTGGGAGGTTTTCTTTATTGACTCTCCAACCCCTTCCTGTTTGGCTTTTGGCTCTCATTGTATCTTTTCCCTCTTTTTATATATATCATTTCTTTTTGCTGATCAAAAAATAAAATAAAATAAAATAAAGAATCATGATCATCGTGAAATATACAATGAAACTTGCTACCACATTAGCATAGTAAGCTAAAATACATTTCGTCGTATACACAAAGAGGGAAGGTACGTGAACAATTTTTTCATTTCTTTACTAAACAGTACTATCTAGGGCCAGTGATTAGGCAGTGCTTCTTCCTAAGGTCACAACCGAGGGGGAAAATCTTACAGGAAATGATTACATTTAAATTCAAAAATACTATGGTGCCGAACTCATGGGTATAGATAATGTACGCATAGTGTGTCAATGCGTGTGGGGGCACACTTTGTTGTTTCACACAAGCAATCCAAAGCTTTCATTAATTTTAAAAGAAATATGAGTGGCGATGGAAACAATCAGCACAATTAAATGACTCTAGTTGTTTGGTTTATTTTCAAAATAAATTATGCATTCATTAAAAACATAATGTACACAAAAATATCTAATTTCGTTGATTTTTATAGGGCCACGCGAAATATTATTTTAAGATTTAAATTTCTCAGACCATTTATGTGGGATCCACGGAGTGGCTCCCAAACACCCATCGTTACACAATCGGGACCCATAGTGAATTGGTGGGAAAAGGTCACTAATAATATTTAGAAGTATCAGTCATCAAAAAACAAAAGAATTGTTACAAAGTCTATAAGCGAGGAGGAAAATGGTGTTTTCTTTTGGTGGGGAGTAAATGTCCAAACGCGAGCATGCTAAAAACAATTTAGAAATAAGTTTTAGTTTTCGAAATTCAATTCAACTTTGTTATTTGTTCAGAATAGACAACAAAATAATTTAGTTCATGTAGTGGGCCGAATCTGACATGTTGGCCGATCCCAAGGCTGAATGTAGTGACTCGGAGCTGAATGTACATGTTGGCCGAATCCGAGGCGAACGCGTACATGTTGGTTGAGCCTGGCCGAACGTACATGTTGGCCGAACCAGGGGCTGAACATAGTAACTTGGGCCGAACGTACATGTTGGTTGAGCCTGGCCGAACGTACATGTTGGTCGAACCAGGGGTTGAACATGTTGGCCAAACCTAGGGCCGAACGCACATGTTGACTGAGCCTAAAGGTGACTGTGGTTATTGCCCGAACGTAGTTTTTGGCGGAGCCAAGCCGGGTCAAATGAGGTCCGACCCAAGTAGATACGGATAGTCCACGTGCAAATCAGAGGTTCAGTTCGGTCATGTGGCACTAGATGCGTCATCCATGACATTACTTTAAGAAGAGATACCATGTGCCTATCACGAGCTTACTTGGGGCCTAAGTCAAGTCACTCTATGTGAAGGGTGGTTCTAAATGCTAGGGAGGTATGCCGCTACTACTCGCTCTTGAGCTTTGTATTCTTCCTCTCCTCCGATTGGGTCTTACTTAGGCATTGGAGTGTTGACCGGTCAACAGTGGCCAGTGGGCACTAACGGTGTTCTCTCTTGCAGGACTAGGTTGAGGAAGGCGTTGTTCGATAGTTCTGACCCGGTGGCCGGTGGGCACTAACTGTGTTATTTCTTGTAGGCCTAGGTTGAGGAAGGCGTTGCTCCATCTAGATCGGAACCGGAGATCTAAAGGAGAACTAGATCAAGCACCTCCCACAATTCAATTTGGCCAATTGTTACAAGTTGCAACCCTAATGCTTTTCCAAACATATATGAACTCCAAATGGAATGCATTTGGCTCGTATAATGAAATAACGAGCCAAATGCATATGTACGCCGCTATTTGAAGGGTAACAATATCTGTATTTTGCTTTCTTTGGAGGCTAAAAATCATATTGTCAAACAAGTAAAAAGCCCCCTCGTACTCTATGCTTAAAAGAAAACATCAAGAAGCTACAGAAAGCCAATATTTGTTATTGCGTTAGTTCTTGACTTGTTGCTTTAGAAGGCTATATGGGAATAATATAAAAGAGAAAAACTTAAGCTTACCTATGTATTTTTCCTTTTACTTTAGACAATATAAGCATAATTGAGCCATTAATATATATAAATGTATTTGATATTGAAGTTTGTTGTTAAAGTACCTTCAATGTTAGTTGACAACAAAAAACAAAACAAAAACCAAATTGCATTAGAATTCACAAACTGTTTCGTTCATTTTTTGCCAAAATTAATTTATTTTTCCTCCTGTCAATCCAACACTTCTATGTTCTTGTAACTATTCAAACCTATTCATATTAAGAAATTTGTTTATCCCATGCCTATCCTTGGGAGTTTAGAAGTTAAGCAAAATTATGATATTTAAACATTAAACTTATCCTTTTGTGTGCACAAATTTTCAAAAAAAAGAGAATTTTTTTCTTTAGATGATATATATTACATCTTGCCAAAGTGCTAAGATCTTTATTTCAAAATTTTTAACTAACACAAATCACATCATTGTTTAGGCATTTTCATACAATTGTCATGCATAAATGTGAAAATGCCTAAACAATGAGGGTCATCTTTTGTAATTTTCCCTCTATCTATATTATTTCTTTTTGCTGATCAAAAAAAAAAAGAAGAAGATATATATATATATATATATATTGTCATGCATAAGGGTGAAAATGCCTTCCCGGTATTTTTTTTTTGAAGATTTTCCGCGTGGACCCTTGAAAACACATTCTGAACACATTGGACGGCTCGGATTTTCTAAAAATAATTTGCAACACAAAAAAAACCCATTTTTTTCTTATTTCGGGAGTGGGGATAAGAAGTTTTCCGTATATATATATATATATAAATTTATATAATATATATATATATATATATGATAGGAAAAATCCGGGACTCCACTTCCCGATATTTTTTTGAATGATTGTCAATTGAGAAGGTGTTTTCCAAGGTCCACGCGGAAAATCTTCAAAAATAAACGGGAAGGAAAAATCACAAATATGTTTTCGCAAAATCGTAAATATAAAGTTTTACAAAAACTACTTGGATCAAGCCCTTCCCGGTACCTTTTTTTTGAAGATTTACATTCATGGACCTTGGAAAACACATTTTAACACAAACATATTCGGATTTCCCAAAACAATTTGTAAAAGCATCAAAACACCGAAAAGGCCTCCTTCCGGGAAAAATCGGATCCTTGACAGGATACCGGTGTATATATTATACAAGAAGTTTCCTTGAGGGCTCCCTCACAAAAAAAGTGCGGGAAAATGTTGTAAGCCGTTGGATCGCATGAAGGGCTAGGATCCAACGGCCCACATCCTTACTCAACATTTGTTTCCCGCACTACTTTTTTGAGGACCCCTCATAAAAATTGTTTATATATATATATATATATATATTTTGTTGCATCATTTCAATGTTTCTTTTTTAATAATACTTAAAGAACTGTTGATTAGGGATGTGGATAGGTTGGTTTTGGCGCGATGGAGGAAAAATTTTCAATCTGCAAGCGTGAAAATTGCAAATCAATTAGTAATTTCATATCGCGGGTTAAGACGGGTTGGGCCGCCGGATGTCAAATTTTTAAATAACAAAAATTATAAGATGATAGGAAAAATGATAGTACAAAATTAACATGAGTAATTTAAACAAGAACATTAGCTAATTGACTGTTAGAGAGAAAAGTTAACAATAATATGCATGACATTTCCAACACAAATATGTAGTAGGATGGGTTGGGGTGGATTCATGGCAGGGCGGAGAAGATTTGACTTGTAGTCAACCCAACTCACACCCACACAATTTATTATCCGCCAAAACTCAACCGGTTCACCTCTCCAAACGTGGGCATGGGTACAGGTCAGGTCGAATTGACACGATTTTGTTGGGTGATAGATTTTTTTGCACGCCCTTACATTGTCGATCCTTTCAACTTTTAAATACAAATTTTGGTCACCAGTGCGTATTATTTAAGGGTACTAAACTAGAAAAAAATATCATGATGGAGTACAATTTTTACTCTCTTTTTTTTTCTTTTTCAAATACGTTGGGTTGACTTCAAAGATTTATGAACATGCCTATAATACACAGTACACATGTAATATCCCAAATTTTCAAAAAAATAAAATTTGTGATATTTGTAAATATTAATTTTCGTAATTTAATTTTACCCAATTTTGACTTTAGTTGACCATTTGCGGTCTCTTATTTATTTATTTAGTTATTTATTTATTTTTCCCTTTAGACTAAGTTAGTGCTCATTTCAGAATGATTTCAACCTTGTCATTATGTGGGAAAACATCAAAAACGAAGAGAGAGAGAGAATAATGTGTGTAATGCGGAGGATGCTTTTTAGCTACAAGATGACACTAGCAACTACTACCAGTTGTGGGACTCGAGTCAACCAAATACGCTCAAGCGAAGCGCATCGTATGCGTGTTCTACTTTCAAGATTTTTCCAAACGATTAAAGAACGAGCACACGTGACGTTGCCCACGATTTTCCAAGTTTCACGAATAATTTGGTAATTTTATGAGACCGAAACCCGGAAGTTCGAACACATTGCCGGAGTAAATTATCCGCATTATTATATCGTCAATGTCTTCGCGCCTCACCATTCCCCCACGCCGAAAATCTGATAACCACCACTCATCCCACCTACTCCCACACTCCACCCAACTTGCCACATTTCACTCCTAGGAGATTACCACACAACACTCCTACCTACCACCCCATTTGCCTACATAAACCCATCACCCCTTTCCCCTCATAATTTTCGGGAGAGATTGAGAAATTCTGGAAAAGAAGAAGAAAGGAGGAGAAGAAGAGAAAAAGAGGAGAGAGATCACCACAACGTTTTCCAATTCTCGTCCATAACACGCGTCCATTTTCATGGCCGATTTCCTCCTAGGTAAAGTCGTTTTTAGGCTTAAGTTTCTAAACAAAAGTTGTAGAGGGTGTCGAGTACATTTCGATTTCGGTATAAGAGTCATCCAAATCGGTTGAGTTTTGAGTGAGTTATAGCCTTCCAAAGTTCAGTAAAAATCTCGGGTACATTTTCCAGACAGCTCTCTGCTCTTCCGTAAATCTCCATTTTTCTCCTCGTTAAAGTGGATTTCGGGTTTAGATTCCTTCACGAAGATTGTAGATCACTTCAAGCTCTTCGTTTTAGGTTCAAGAATCACTCTAAACGGTTGAGAAACGACCACGTTATTGCGGCCCGAAGTTTCTGGTCTAGTTAGACCGAGCAACTCACTGAACCTTTGCAAATCTTCATTTTTCTCATTGTTGGAGTGCGTTTTAGGCTTAGACTTCTTCATCAACATTGTAGAGCACTTCGAGAGCTTCGTTTTAGACACAAGGATCGCTGGAAACGGACGAGGTTTGAACCCGATATCGCGGCCCAAAGATTCTGTTCGCAATGGAGTTCTTCATTGCCACTCGAAAATACCACGGACTTTACCGTCGAGCTTTTCGTCCGGACCAAAGGTAGAAACCTCTTATCCATTAACCCTTAGTATATTTAGTAGCCTTAGACTTTATATATTGGGGCTTGCAATGAGCCCGAACGAAACGAAACCAAAATGTGAAATGGGTCGAGAAACCCACAAAACCGATTATGGCCGTAAGGCCTAAAGATGGTTAAAGTTGATTTATTTTAACAAGTGATGATGTGTATGGTTATGTTGTTTGGATGATTATTCATGTCCATTATGATTTGTTTGGTTGTCATAATCAAAATCTATAATATTGATGTTTGTTTCGATGTACTTTTTAATAATCGATTAAATTGTAGAATGTTATGTAATTCATTTAGATTAGTAAAGTGAATCTTTGTTAGTAAACTTGATCATAATCTATTATTGATACGTTAGCTTTGTAAATTACTAAAATGTCCTTCATTGTTAATTACCAATTTGCCCCGTGCATAGTTTTACCTTACAAAAAGTTGAGCCTAATGAAGCTACTAGATTTCAATCTCTACAAAATGAAATACGACATCGACCCTATATTTTTATGAATCACATTTATGACCCTTAAACTTTTTTTACTCAAACTTGTTATTACCAATATGGTAAGCATGAGGGAACACCATAAGTCGTGGTGTTTTGCCATGGATTTATTATGTGGTTATGTGAACCCTTGAAATGTCATTATCGTCTTACTTTTCTTGTTAAGATATTGATATTGCTTTGCTTCGCTTGTGGTATTATATTATCGGCAAATTGTTGGATTGTTAGAATGGACAACTAGGTTGGGTTGGGTGATAAATGCGCGGTTATCACATAGACGATAAGGTTAATGGAAAAGTGAATTGGAATCGATTATTGGGGAGTCACCCCGAGATTTGTTGATTGGCATTTCAATTTAACCAAGTGATGAATTGATTATGGGGAGTCACCCGAGATTTGTTGAATGGCGTAGTCACCAAGTGATTACGTTTTGGAGGAATATTTGGAACTGCCAGATTTCACGGGTTAAATTTTTAAAAACCCTAGGATATGACAAATGATAGTTACTGATTACTTCATTTGAACGAGGCGTTAAAAGGGTGATGTATTGTATTATAGACCGAGTCAACATTTATGTTGGTTGATAGGTTTTTTAGCGGCCAAAACCCAACATTGGTCCACCGATCCAATCCAACTGGGAAATTCATCCTTGCGAGGCACGACGGTTGGATTAAGTAAGTAACTTATACCTTCCGTCGGGGCTATCTAAATGGCAAGGATCAACTTATATCACGGATTTGGTCATAGTCCTTAGTGGTTACTTTGGGAGGAAAGTTCTCTAGGTTGAGAACTTAGATGAATATGTAAATTAATGGCTAGTAATGATATTTTTATGTGTTTATTTTGTGCTTTATGATTAATTACCTACTTGTTCCTTTAATAATACAAATTTTTTCAATCATATATGTTGTACTTGTATGTTAAGCAAGGGTTGGTGGGTAAGAGTTATCTATTGAGTGATTAATCGCTCACTTCAAAGATTTACACTCGTGTGATGACGGTATAATACCATGACCCACACGAATGTGATCAATAAGAAGATTTGGTGTCGAAGGAGAACGGAACCGAGGGTTATAAGGCTCAAGAGGAGCCGTGGAATAGAGTTGAACCTTAATCGTGAAGAACCCACCCCTTTATTTTTAATTTGATCACGCCTTTAATATTAATTTCTCAAACTTTTAAATAAGTATTTTGTAATGGGTGCACTTCACGTTTTCCAACGTGTACTAAATAGAAAAAAAAATATTTTTACATGGTGGAATATTGTTGTAAAACTTTATTATTTCTTTTTAATAAATTTGGGTTGACTTCAAAGATTTATAATACACAGTACACACACTGCCTCAAGGGTGTACCGAATGCAATAATAATTAAAATTAATGACTAATTCATTCATCACACTCTTACGGTAGGTGATAGGTGATCAGGGAGCTGTTTGATAGGAAATCCAATGTATTGATGTTCTTTCTTTTTATGCAAAACAATACTATCACCAAATCCGTGCTATGCATAAAAATCATAGCACACAAAATAACATAACAATTATATATCAGTAGTTCAATACCTATCTTAAAAACTTTTTAAGTAGTTAACTTTTTTGTAATTAACTTAGCAAAGTAACACTATTTTTTTCCCTTTGATTTTAGTTTCCTTGCATTGCACGGGTCACTAACCGAGTTATATTATGGTGAAAAAGTTTGATTAGAAACAATGGTGTGAAAAAAGTCTGTTTTTTTTAATGGTTAAAATGCCGAGGGAGGATCGGTTGGTTTAATCATTCAAGCTATTTTATCAACAAGCTCCAAACATATATCCGTACTTAAACCACACTATTAACATGGATGTGATGTGTTGTGTAGGTTTCTTAATTCAATGGTTGCACAAAAGTTTGATATGTGTCGAGATCGACCAAGGAGAATATTTTTGGAAAACTTCTTTTTTAAACAAAAAACTTCTTAACTCAAATTGAACTTGTTTGATTAAAATAGACATTAACTGTGTACATTTGAAGTTGTCCCGTTATGCACGGGTTCATGCTAGTTGATCATTTGGGAATTGAGGAGCCTTGTAGTGAGCAACTCAACTCACTACAAGGCGTGTAGCGAGAATCTCGGCCGTCAATTATTATTTTGGACGGTTTGGATCGAACAGTTTATGTAAGATTTAGACTGTCTAAAACACTTCGGACGGCCGAGATTCACTCATTACAGAGTATAGTGACTACATGACTCCGCTCCCGATCATTTTAGCCGTATTGCTATCCCATCTCACATTCAAACGTCCACCCATGAGGTATCACTTCTTTGTAATTTCAATTTCCGGACAAGGACACAAAATCTTATACTATTAGAGTGAGTTTTCCAAACGATTTTATCAAGATAAAATCGAGATTTTATAAAATCAAGAATTACAAAAGCTGAGATTTTATCAAATCTCTCTCATTTGATAATTTTTTTTGAAAAACTATGCGTAAGCAAGTAATCTTTTGTATAAATACAAACTCACAAATTATTATCACATATTGACCGACTGAAGCATAACCTTATTTTTTCGTTCTTTTTGCTCTGTTTGGAAATTAGAGAAAAAAAGAAAAAAAATAATTAAGAAGAAAATTAGAGAGAAAATGGGAGGAAAGTTAAATATGAATTTGATTATTTTTCTCTCTTCTTTAACAACCAAAAAGAAGATAAAATTTCCCCATCCTTTCCATTTCTTTCCCCGAGTCCAACAACCACACAGAGCCGATAAGGACTGGAACTTACCCAAAGTTTTTTTAGGCTGTGTTTGGAAGTTAGGGAAAGAAAGAAAAAAAAAAAAAAAAATTAAAAAGGAAATTAGAGGGAAAATTGAAGAGAAAATGAGAGGAAAGTTAAATAGAAATTTGAATATTTTTCTTTCTTTTTGTAGAACCAAGCAAAGGTGGGGAAATTTTTAAATTTTCTCTCTTTCTCTTCCTTTCACTAAGAAGCCCTAATTTGAGAGAGAGAGAGAGAGAGAGAGAGAGAGAGAGAGAGAGAGAGAGAGAGAGAGAGAGAGAGAGAGAAGAGAGGGACGGCGGGTGGGCAAATCGGAGAACCAGAGGTAGTAGAACTAGCTATATCAGACTGTCTAAAACACTTTGAACGGCCGAGATTCACTCATTACAGAGTGTAGTGACTACATGACCCCGCTCCCAATCATTTGAGCCATATTGCTATCCCATCTCACATTCAAACGTCCACCCATGAGGTATCACTTCTTTCTAATCTCAATTTCCGGACAAGGACACAAAATCTTATACTAAAGGGTGAGTTTCCCAAACGATTTTATCAGATAAAATCGAGATTTTATAAAATCAAGAATTAAAAAACTTGAGATTTTATCAAATCTCTTTTTCATTTGATAAAATCAAAGGTTTATTTTATTAAATCTTGATAAAATCTTTTGGAAGACTATGCGTAAGCAAGTAATCTTTTGTATAAATACAAACAAAAATGATACAGACACACCCTCTATTCTCTCACTCATCACTTTCACACCCTCTCACATGTGGGGTGGGTCCCCCCACATGTGAGAGGGATTGTGACAGAGTGTGATAGAGAGGGTGTGTATGTATCATTGTTCAAATACAAACTCGTAAATTATTATCACATATTTTGACCGACTGAAGCGTAGCCTTGTTTTTTCGTTCTTTTTGCTCTGTTTAAAAATTAGGGGAAAAAAAAGAAAAATTAAGAAGGAAAATAGAGAAAAAATGGGAGGAAAGTTAAATAATATAAATTTAATTATTTTTCTTTCTTCTTTAACAATTAAAAAACCAAATTTAACAATTTAACAACCAAAAAGAAGAGAAAATTTCCTCTACCTTTCCATTTCTTTCCCCAACAACAAACAGACAATGGCGACGGCGGGCGGGCAACCAGATGTAGTGGAACTAGCTATATCAATGCTTTGTCCCTCCATTGACGATGGTGGTGGTGGTGGGGATCAGCCAAAGAATAAATGCGTCTGTGTCATTGGCTCCAACGTGAATCGGTTTCCGGATCTCGAAGGGGAGGAGGAGGAGGAAGGAGATTCCTCTAAAGGAACGGGTCGTTGGTGGGTGCAATTCTTTATCGGTGACGGCTATTCCATGTCGTCTATTATGGAAATAGCATCAAGCGGAGTGGCCCTTGACTTCGAATCCATATCAGTTGATCGGACTGGAATAATGGCCGTGCATAAGCCGTTCAAACAGGTAAAAATGGATGTTGATCGTAGCAGCTTTACATTTGTTGTTGCCCCGGATGGGAGCCCTACCATATACTGTCTAGGCGGTTTTGTTCGAGAAGAAGGCCCTTGGGAGACGTATTTGCCCTCCAGGGATGTCCGAATCTTTGATTTTAATACTGCCACTATCACCTATGGTCCTTCTATGGAAGCTCCCAGGGTCAGACCTGTCGTCCTTTTCTTGGACGGGAAGATTTATGTCTTTGGAGGTGTTACCCACGACAACCGGTCTCGTGGGCTGAGTCTCTTGACATAATCACCACCAATTCCAATACTGATGCTCATCCATGGAAACTTTTGCATCCGCCTCCCGTGTTTCCTAGCTGTCACGGCACATTCGCCCTAGGAGTGGACGACGGTGAGAATATCTTTTTGGGTGGAGAAGGAGGGGGCAAAGCAATTCTGTTGGGCTCAACAGGTGAACAAATTTTCCTCGTCTATCATGTCGCAGAGGACAGATGGATACAATTCCCCGACAGAATCCCAATTCCATCCTGGAGTTCCTGGCCCGTGGTAGTAGGCCATACCTTGTATTGGTTTGGTGATAGCTTCTGTGCATATGATCTCCGTACCCATCAACTGTGTGGCGGGCTTGTACGAGGCCTGGGGATGATCTGCCCACCTACATTTTGGGGAACGAACCACAATATTCCTATAAACCAGGCCTTCATCACTTGGGGGGTGACGACTTCTGCTTGACATGGTTGGACTGGGTGAATGTTATTTCTTGCACCTTTACTCGACTTCACAGTACCGTGATTAGGGTTGTAATGTCTAAGGACGGCTTTCATTTTCTGGATGCGTTTGTCGTGACTTCCTTTTCTCAGCTCCTACCTCAAGGGTTCTACTTAGATCTTAGCCTGCTCTTGTATGTGCTTTCCTTGCTGATTCCCACTTAAAATGCATTCCTTGACCTCAATGTGATATGCAAGTTATGAAATTATATGTACACACACACATATACTGTCCTACCTTATACTATACATTGTGTATAAGGTCGGTCTCTGTCCAAATAATGACTATCCGACCCTTGCCAAGCCATGAAGGAGCGTGCAGAACCCTTACTACTAAAAGGCATGCAGTATCTGATATTTAATTCCCAACCCATGTTGTTATGGGTTTATGTATGAGTTTCTCCTATTCTTCGAGATTCCCTCATGTGTGATGCAGAATGGGCCAACTGTGCAGAATGTCCCTCCTCCCTGCCAACACCAGCTAAAAAAACCCTCATTTTTATTCCAAGTGATACCTGTAAATTGATTTTCTATCCTTAATTTTCTCACTGCATTTTACTGCTAATTGATTATTTCCCAGGGATGGGTTGGTGTACAATCATACAGTTGTTAAGGAAGGCCTCACCTCTGAATCTCTTATTCCATTGTAAGTTAATATTATTCTTTCTACAAGTAAATTCTTTTTTTTGTGTTGAGTTTGCGGGACCTTCTGGTGGGGATTGCCACTTCACTCTTATGCACAAATATTTTTTCAATGTTCGTTCTCTTCAATGGTGGAGCTACATGCATATGAACCCACTTAGAATGGGAAAGAGAAAAAAAAAAATCCTCTTAGTTGATTGTTATTCATCATGTTCTTTTCTCTTGTGGAACAAACACTCTTAAGATTCTATTGGAACTTTGTAATAATTTCAAACCTCCTACATGTATGTAAGTTGTAACTGTAATATATTAGCATTAACTACAAGAACGAAGTAATGTCCTAAGCAATGTTAACCATTCAAAAGTCTATATGAGTAAGGGGGGAGGAGGGAGGGAGAGAGGGAGGGGGAGAGATTTATCAGTGTAAAATATTTCTTTATTTGGTGGAAAAATAAAAGATTCGTTAATGTCGACGAATGATGTTCTTTTACTTATAAACTTGCTTTTGATTAAAAGTTATGATGGTTAGTAATTACTTTCCCTTAATCTCTTCCGGTGCTAAAGAATACCCTCCACCCCTTAAGATACCTAGTATTTAGGGGGCAAGTTATGTAACCCTTGTTGCTTTTTGTGTTGAGCTATCTAATTCTTTTCATCCTGCCATACTGTATCAATTTTTGTGAAATAGTTATTTGCTGGAACTGTAAAAGTATCAGTTCATTTGGCTCGCAAATGATTAAATCTATAGCAGCAAAGCTCATAGATAATTACTCATGCTTAGCCCTGCATGTGAAATTCCTAGCACCTCCTTGGTCAAAGTTTAACATGCTTTTTCCTAGTTTCCCTTACGGTTAGTAATGGTGACCTATGTCGCAGGGAAATGATTGTAAACGAAAACGCAGAAGCAGGAATTGACCATGAAGGAGCGGCAAAAGGGAAGATACAAGACAATGCTGACCATGAAGCAGCGGCAAAACAGAAGATAGAAGACAATGCTGACCATGAAGCAGCGGCAAAAGAGAAGATAGAAGAAAATGCTGGGATTGGATTGCAAGTACTTCTTACACCAAAGGAAAGGCGATCTCCTGGTTTGCTCCTCAGGTACGCTCCAAAACTTTTCCTCCGCAACCCTCCGCCCCACACCAAAACCTGGCTTGGGGAATAAGAAGTATCAGTGTTGCTTTTTGTGCGTGGTTGGGGATCTATTTTCGAAGAGGTTAATAGATATTTAGTGCATGATAGGATGACTGTCCTGAAAATAATATACGAAAGCAGAGACAGACCAGTATTGAAAATAAACTCGAATCTTCAAATCTCCTTGTTGCTAACTGCCTATTGAAGTGAGCTATCATCCAATCGAGTCAGTTGTGGTTGTGTTCGTGTTCATGCATATCTAAGGACATGGATGTTATGGTTTAGAGTATCGAGTCTGAAGTGATTAATTACCAATATTAAATTTCACGTTGCTGCACTTGTCTGGGAATAATAACTAAATTAGGCACTTTTTAATGCTAGAAACTTCCATTGGCCAATTAATGTGTAGCTGAAATTCAATGAGAGATTTTGATAAGCTGCTAAAGGTTAATGGAATTGTGGAGCATCTTTAGGTGTAAGAAAAGCTAGGTTGCACGTTTTGCAAAAAACAAAGTTGGACGACTGTGCTGGGTTGCCAGTGGGAAGCAGGACACTGTTTCTAGTTTTTGGAGGTATGAGGTCACTGGTAGAGGGCTTAATAAGGAATAAAAAGGTATTATGCATATGAAAGCTTCAAAGTCGTACACAAGTTGATCTACAGACTTCGAGTGTCAGTCATAAAAACTCTGTACGGGACTGCAGATAACCAGGCATTTACTTCTTAATTAAGTGCCCAGCAATATCTTAAACCTCTGGAGGACATGCCTAATAAACTGCTGAACGCCCACTTCAGTGTTTTAGCTTGTGGCACACCCTCATAGTAGTTAATGGATAGGCGCACGGCGGCAAAGGTATTTTTGGGTCTAGGCACAAGGCGCAGGTGAGGTGTGCGCCTTGTTCAACCGAGATGAACCTAGTCAAGAGAAAATAGCAAAATATAGGCAAAACCATAAGCAAACAAATGCTTCAAGAAAATATGATAACAAGCCAAAACCCAATTCTTAGGAGCCCTAGAAGTCCTACACAATGTTTTCACAGTCCATTCCGGTGCTCGCCTCGAGTCAAGGCATGGTTAAAACGCCCCTGGGGATTAATTTTTAGGTAGAGCTCTACGAAGGCGTTCGCCGGTTAGAGGCATACAAAGGCATACGCTTTTCACACCTTTTTTGCGCAAATGACGGAGGCGAATGTATCAGAAGAGTCGGTTCATTAGAAGAATCGGTGCATTATAAGACGAAGGGTTCTCGGGCATTTGAAAGACAGTTGGACAGATTAATACAATATGTTATCTTGCCTTAACATGTTTATTCCTGTGAATTCTATCTTTCTTGTTTTGTGTGAGGCACCTTTGTATGGCGCAAGCACTAGACGTCTATACCCCACTTTTTACGGTATTTTAATAAATCCTATTTTTTTCATAGAAAATAGAAACTCCAAAGGCTTATTCCTCAATGCCTTTAGGCTTATTCCTCGCCTCTTCAGAGGTCAATAGCCTCGCCTTGCAACTTGTTCAGTCAATGAGGAGACAGTTTTATTTACCTGTTTGTTCAAAGAAGGAGGAGCTGGAGAAGGAGAAGAAGAGAGGAGACAGCAATCAACGCAGACAGTGACATCAAACAAAGATTCAATATGTGACTTTGATCGTGACAGTAGGTAGCAATCGGTATGTGTGTTCCATTGATGATGTGGAGTGTGGTCTCCATAAATGTCGATCAAGTTTAGATTGACTTTAGGCCCTTTAGGGTTTAACTATTTGACTCTATTATTCACCCCAAAAGATATTTATTTAACTCTTTTCTAATTTAAGTGCGACTTGCAGGAGGTAACGTCTCAACTAGGGTTCACAATCGGTGGGAGGGTGCGAAATTGTAGCACGGGGCACATAAAGGCAAAGGGTTTGTGCCTCGACTAGGGTTTGTATATTAGGGTGTGCCCAACCCTAGTTGATGCACCTTTTTCACCTCTCTTTTGTCGCCTTGCCCTGCCCTAGTTGAGGCACAAATCCTTTGCCCAAATGTGCGCCGTGCCTTTCAAAATTTTTGCTCCCTCCCACGGTAATATACTTTATACCACGGCTCTTCGGACTTCTTTAGGCCCCCTAATTGCGACACCAATGCACATGATCATTACCCAACCCTTAGATAGCCCTTCCCTGTAAATCGGGGCTCCTTCACCAACCTCCATAGTGCCAAGATCCTCCACCCATCCCCCAACTCGATGCATTTCGGACCAATACTACCTAACCCTATGTAGGATTGCCTGCTCTTGTCATTTATGAGCTACTAACTTGAATTGAAGGACCAAGACAACCTAACTCTGCGCAAGTTTATAGGCTCTCACTGAATGACATATTTAACCTTCCTTGCTCATGGCAGCTCCCAAACCATCAGTAATACAAAGGTCCACTTTGAATCTAAATCCATCAAGAATCCAAAACTACTCACCCAAAATCCTATTAAAGATCAGTATAATCAATATTTCAAACTAAACTACTAATTAGGTACAATCTCATACAAAATCCTAGCTAAGGTAAAAATTGGATTAAACATGATCGTATACTTTCTAGGCATAACTTTAGTACAATAGGAATCACATTGTTCAAGAAAAATTCTCTTTTATCATGTTGCACATAATATCAAACGATTGGTGCGCATGAATAGTACCTGATTATAACCTTTTAGTCTTGTGGAAACTACATTTTTCATGAAAAACTAATAAATTCAAGCTACAAGGGCAATGAGATAATTTACCGAGCACAAAAATCATGTTAGATTCCATTTATCCTTCCCAAAACAACATGAATAGAGCATTTATTATTTTACAGCCAGCCTTGTAATTTTGTATATTTTCTCATGAAAATCCAAAACATGCCTATACTACCAAGCAGTGTTTTAAATGGCTCACGGCGCACCGTGGCGCAATGGTCCCTTGGAGCAATAACGCATGACGCATGACGCGCGCGCGCGCGCCATATCAAACCATGGCGCACTTTATTATAATGAGAAGAATTCTAATATAGGCATAACTTTCAACACAAGCAAACACTTTTTAAACGTTCAAATGTCAAAACATAAACATTTCAATGTTTAAACCACTATGATAAACATAACATAAAATCCATAAAAAGCTAACATATAGATGGTTAGCTTTGGAGACAACAAAATTAAGGATACAATAATCTTATCTCGATTCATGTATGCATGCCCATCAATCATCCTCATCAACACCAATATCTGGAACAGAGAGAGGAGATCGATGGAACACAGCAGAGGAGATCAATCGATCTACTTCGAGTCTCCAACGCTGCTGCTAATGAATCGACAGAGGGAGAGATAGATGTCATCTGATTTGTAGGGTTAGATTAAGGAATTTATCCAGTACATTGCCCACCTTTTGTGTAGCACAAATTAATGGATGAGATTAATTGTGGCTTAATAGGATTAAAAAAAAAAAAAAAAAAAAGGCTAATACATTTTAAGGCGCACGCCATGGCGCCACTGCGCCTCGCCTTGTGGCACCCGCCATAGCGCCATATTTGTGCTTTTGTGTCGTGTGCCTTGCCATGACCCCCCATAGCGCAAAGGGTGCGCGCCTTGCGCCACACGCTATAGCACAATAGTGCGTGCTTTTTAAAACACTGCTACCAAGTACCAATTTACGCATCCAATGCACACACTTGGCAAGTTTTTGCTACCCAATGGAACAAGAACCACAAGTTGCTACGGTGAAGATTTTGATCAAATACATTTGTAGACTTAAAAGGTGTGAAGGCTTCTTGCCTTTTTACGAGATTCCCGTGTTTTGGTCTTCAAAATTGGAGTAATATAAATTGGAATATAGGTATAGAGGGAGGAGGAAAAGAAAGAAAATGGTAGGGGGTCTTTTAGACATTTGGGTTTTGTAACCCCAAATTATAGTACAGTTCCCTAATGATATTCCGTTCCTTCCACCAAGTTCACCAAAAGACACAGAACTTGATAATGGTCAAACTCAATGTTTCTAGTCACCCTCACCACGCGTGTACCCTTCCGCGGCATTCTGTCCACGGGCCACAAACTCAGGCTTGGTCAATTGAAAGAAATGTGTGCGCGTCTCCCTCCCTCCCGTCTATCCAATTTCAATTATGACTTTGCCCCTATGATGAAGTACTGGCACTATCCACAAAATAAAATGTGCTTTCACCGAAGTCGGGTCAAACGGAATCGCACGTCGGAAATTACATGGTGGCCACTAGTCACTACACCTTTTTGCAACACACACATACCACTTAAAACTAAACGTAACTTGCATGTGTATGGGCCTACACACCTTTTCTTGTTCTTTACCAATGTGGAATAACCTAGAATTTTATTGACTCATGCATTACATTTGTTTGGATACTCTTTCGATGTGGGACAATCCCATGGAATTGACGCAGCTCATTTGGAGTTTGAGCAACTCATCCTCAGATTGCCTTGTTATGAAGGACCACTTAGCAAACCAACAATGAAATTAGAAATAAAGCTGAACCAAATGTTTGGTTGCATTGCTTCATTTACTTCTGGAAAATAAAATGTCATGAAAGTAGTTAATCTCTTATTTTTAATGGAATTAGCAAAAAAGGAGAAGGAGAATAAAAACATTTGTCAGAAAACACACTCATACAGAAGAAGATTATGGATTTATGGGAACTGGGAAGTGAGCTGGATTAATGGGAACTGGGAAGTGAGGAGCGTGAACGCTAAAATGGTAAATGGTATTAGCTTAAGTGCACTGGTAAATTCATGTTCAGCCATTAGTGACTAGAAACATAAATCGTGTAGAAGTTGTGAATAATTAAAGAAAGTTATGAAGTAGTCTTGTTGTATCATTCCGCGTAGCTACCGGCCAATCAACCAGGTTAACGGACCTCACAACTTGGCCCAAAATTTTTGAACTTAGGTTTACAGGTAATAGATGGGCATTTCCTTAGATATCAGTCTGTATACTGATTTCTAATAGATGTGGGACATGGTCCCTACCCATTCAGACATCCCTTTCACCAATTGGGATGACAATTCAAGGTTTTGAAATCGGAATACGTTATCGTTTTTATTTTTTTATAAATCGTATCGATACGTATCACGTACCATAAGATACGTTAACCATAAGTAATATACAATTAACAACTATTTATAACTAATAACACTAACAAATTAAGTTTTTAAGTGGAAACATTTCAAGTCTCTCCACTGGGATTTATGATTTATCAGATTGAGGTTTCCTGATACCTTTGTCAAGGGCAAAAAAAAAAAAAATCCCTAATAATATTCTCCCAAAACACGATCAAAGTATGGTTTTTCTTCTATTCAAGCCCTATATTAAGGTTGGATATCTTTCTTGAATGTTGCTCAAACGACTTAGATTAATGCGTTTGAGGTTCCACTTCTTACAATAATGTTTGATTTTCTTCCATTAAGTAATCGTATGATATGTGCTGAATCGGGGTATGCGTGCGCGCGTGCACACACACACACTTATATATCGTAGGATACGCCATCGTGTCCTAGGATTTCTATACAAAAAGGATATGGGATGAGATACGTATCGTTTTCCTGAGGAGACGATATGGATCGTAGGATGCGAACCCTGTATCGTAGGATCTTAACAGCAATATGTTCTTCTACTTATCGTGAAGGACAATTGTCACCATTTTCAAAGTTATTTTGGAATTGATTCATGGAGTGATTTACCAAATGACCAATTAAATGGATAACACCAACATTAATGCCACACTTGTGTAACAAGAAGGCTCGTGAATTAAAAAGATTCAAGTGTTGATTTATCTATATATCGTGGTATATATAAGTTAATAGATGTTTTTAGTAGTACTTTTGTTTATGGTTGTGAATTAATGAGACGGAATGGATTCGATAACCTTGTATAGCCGTATAGGAAATAATTGTTGTTGGCTTGAGGAATTTAGATTTAGTTGAGGACTGTATAGCTTCACTTGAGTGGGGGTGGTTCACCACAAAGTGGCCACCCTTTCCCTTTCATTCCTTTCTTTGTCTTATACCGTTCGTGCGCTACGACGAGTAGGTGGAGACTTCCTAGTCTTCTAACTCTTGTTCTAAAGCCTTCTAGCCCCCTTTATTTGGGATTTAGTAAGCTCCTCGAAGTAAGCTGTACTGAGTTGCTTGTCCCTCGGGCAAAGGCCTTTGGTGTCCCCTCCAGTCAAGATTGGGGCCTCACAATCACTAGCCAACATGCTTTTCTCTCATGCCTTTCTTCGTTCATGGTTCGATATTTTGGTGTCCTAGGTGTAGAGGAACCACACCATCCACCGAATTTGGTGGTTAAACTCTATTGCGGTGACGATACTGGAGGGGAGGTCCTGCGGAAAAAAAAATATATATATATATATCCAGTCAGGGATCCCTGACTGGAAGAAAATGGGTTTTTTTTTGTTGCAAATTGTTTTGGGAAAATCCGAGCCGTCCAATGTGTTCAAAAGATGTTTTCCAAGGTCCAAGCGGGAAATCTTCAAAAAAAAATACCGGGAAGGGTTTGATCCAAACAGTTTTTCACAAAAACTGTATATTTACAGTTTTGCGAAAAACTGCTTGGATCAAGCCCTTCCGGGTATTTTTTTTTTAAGATTTCCCGCGTGGACCCTTGAAAACACCTTCTGAACACATTGGACGGCTCGGATCGTCAAAAAAATGTTCGGATCATGGAGGTCTGGAAGTCCGGATCCCGGACTAGATCCGCCCTATAGGGAGAGCTTCTAAAACGGGATTCCCGTTTCCGGACCTCCATGATCCAAACATTTTTTTCACGATCCGATCCGTCAAATGTGTTCAGGAAGGTGTTTTCAAGGGTCCACGCGGAAAATCTTCAAAAAAATCAAGGAAGGGCTTGATCAGCGTTTTTCGCAAAAATATATATTTACGCTTTTATAAAATTGCTTGGATCAAGCCCTTCCCGGTATTTTTTTTTTGAAGATTTTCCGCGTGGACCCTTGAAAACACCTTCTGAACACATTGGATGGCTCGGATTTTCCAAAAATAATTTGCAACACAAAAAAAATCACTTTTTTCTTATTAACGGGAGGTGTGGACTAGAAGTTTTGTGTATATATATATATATATATATATAGAGTCCGGTTCGGTCAGGACACCCTTACCTAGCTTAGGTCCGGAATTTTCACTTCCCGGTCATTTGGCCGGGATCCGAACCGTTGGATGTTTTTAAAACATGTTTTTAAGTTTCCACGCGGGAAATGGGCAAAAAAAAATACCGGGAAGGGCTTCATCCGAGCATTTTTCGATAAAACTGTAATTTTACAGTTTTATCGAAAAATGCTCGGATGAAGCCCTTCCGGGTATTTTTTTTTGAAGATTTTCCGCGTGGAACCTTAAAAACATGTTTTAAAAACATCCAACGGTTCGGATCCCGGCCAAATGACCGGGAATTGAAAATTCCGCACCTAAGACCGGTCAGGGTGTCCTGACCGGATCCTTGTTATATATATATATATATATATATAGTTGGTTCCTATAAGGGCTCCCTCACAAAAAAAAAAAAAAATGCGGGAAAACAGTTGTGAACCGTTGGATCGCATGAAGAGCATAGGATCCAATGGCTCACAACTGTTTTCCTGCACTTTTTTTGTGAGGGAGCCCTCACAGGAAACTTCTTATATATATATGAAGCACAAACACGTTGCCGGAGGTCACATTCTAGTGTCAGACACCAATATTCTCCGGATATGGTTCCGACACCCAAATGAGAAATGTCCTCTTTTTGTTTTTGAACTTTTTCCTCTTGGACATTCATGGGGCACTCCGTGGACACATTTGGGTTGGGGGAGGGGAGGGGGATAACAATTTTTGTTGGAGTATTTTTTTGAATGATGTGATGAAATATGTCAATAAAAGCTTATATTTTATATTACTTAAAGCCGTATTATTTTATTTTATTTTTTTAGAGTGTTTATACTTTAGTATGACAAAAATACATCGTTTCTGTATCGTGTCGTGTCTATGCTACTTAGGTTGAGGAATTTGAACGAGAATGGAGGTGAATGACGCTAATACATGACATCAGAGAGTACTTTAGGAAATGATGAGAAATGTAATGATGGAGGCAACTCTGCGGTAAACGGGTTTAATAGATGTCATCATAGAGTAAAACTAGCGAACTGGAAAGAACCAACTATAACTAAGGCGTTGGATGAAAAATAATTGGATTTGATAATGAAATTTATTGAGTGAGATGGAGACAACTGATGATAACAAGTTACATAACAATGTAGCTCTAGCTTTATGAAAATAAAAGGAATCCACTATAATAGAGGCGACTGATGTAAATAATACAACAAAATTTCTAATGGTTGAGCGGAGCACGTGCTAAACCATTAGCATGTATAGTGATATTTATATCCATAGCTATACATGTTAAATGACAATTATCATTCTCCACTTTCTTATCATTGATAGACACACAACAAAATAATTGAATTAGGGCTATTAAAACCTAGGTCTCCACAATGGACATGCTTGAGCTAATTCCTCATGCGTGGCAATTTTCTGTGTTAGATGTGACGCAGTAGGTGTCATATTTGTAGGTTTAATAGAAATACAACAATGCTATGGGGACCACATTTGTGCATGGGGCACCACATTTTGTTGACCACCTTATGTCGCACATCCATAGTGGTTGGACACGGTGGGTTTCATGAGGGTCCAACTGTACCCACCACTATGGGTGCCTTATGGATAGAAATATTCCTACCTTTCGCCTGAAGTTGATGGACTAACTTTGTAAGTGTAACCATGGCCCGCTCTATGTGATGATGCTCTTAGTGCACTGGGAAGACCAACCAAATCCTTAGAACCAGAATTAAATATCTTTGAGAGCAACATTAGTAGATGGAAGCTCAGATTGAAGTTGTGACCTTTGATTGAAAATTCTTTTTAATATCATATACCACATGCACTTCTTTTTTGGGAAAAGATATTTTCTTGCTAAAATCATCAGACGCACTAAACTCATGTCCTTTTCCAATCACAAGAAGTTTTTTTAGAAACATGAAATTTAAGACACAAAATGTAACTAGTTACATTGTGTAGGACTTCTAGGGCTCCAAAGAATTGGTTTATGGCTTGTTTTCGTGTTGTTATTACTTAGGGTGTGTGATTAGTGGTGAATTAATATCTTCATCTTCACTTGAATTGCTAAACTTACTTTCACTATCACATTTCGCAGTATTATCGTTACAGTCCTCATTCCGCTCTCATCATTATCATTTTTTAGTTAACTACCATCTTATGAAACAGTGAGCACGTTTTCACCCCTTTTTGTTGTGACATTCCTGCTCTATGGGACCACATCCTTTGCCTTCTAAGCACTGTATACCTTGAGAGTGCGCCTGTTTATTTTTTATTTTCAAGCTTAGGAAAAAAAATTTCTCTTTGTTGTTGACCTTAAATTTCGGACTGGAGCCCTTTAGATTTGGCTTTTCAGTTTTAGGATTTTTTCTTAATCTATATAGTACATAAAGTGTGAAAACCTTCGGATCAATGTCTTGTTCATCGTCAAATCATCTCCGCTATTTGAACTACTGAGCGAATTTTTTTTTATTGAGAGCAAGACTTTTGTTTTGCTAGATTGGCGCAAATTGGCTTTATCAAAAAATTCTTTCACGCTCAAAGCAATCCATATTCTATCGAACCTCTTCCATAGTGGTATACTTTGTTTAGAAGTCAGTAGTGACCTTGACTACTTTTTGACTCTTGAAATTTTCTCAGCAAGGTTAATGCACTCCATTCTCCACATTTATTGGTTTGTTTTGGGCGATTGGAGGTTTTATAATTTAACAGTTCAAGTACCTGCACAAGGTGGTAAAATTTCCCACGCCTCTAGCTGTTTCACAGTACAAGTCCGTTTTCAGGAACAATAGGTTGTTGTCTATTTAAAACTGAGGTTGATTTTTTCTTTAATTTAACAGAAGATGGACAATCACCCCAATATAATAGTAAATCAATCGAACAACAAGTTACTCGGGTTTTTTTCAACGTGGAAAACCCAACTTTTTGTTAAAAACAATGAAACTAATTGTTAACTTTGAGAATTATGATAGCAAACGCGAGTCACAAGTTACAGTCCTCGTTGAATATAACCTAAAGACTTCAACTATCTTTTCAAATTTACCTTAACTGACTATGTGCTTGATAAACACCGCCCGGTCCACACCGACTCCTCAATGAGTCAAAGGATGTCCTCATAATCCACCAAAGTTCTCCTTAATTTCTTCATCTTCAGCCCAACAGCATGCTTATATACTCAGAGCGTATTTTGATATTTGGTTTGGCTTTATATTAGTACTATATGATTAAACCTTGGAAGACTAGGGGCTGGAACGGAATTCCAAATACCTTGATAGCCCTTACAAATACTGCTTCAAAATTAGTCCAGAAAGTTGTTGCGTATCGAGCCGATCCTCCAAGTCGATAAACTCCAGTATTTCACTGCACCAATGAATGTCCTCAGAATCCATCCAAAAAGATCTTCAATGGAAGATGATTACTCGGACTTAGATTAATCTTCAGCATCGGAATCAAGTGTATTTTGATCTTCCTGTTTGCTTGTAGTTATAGGGGATGGAAGACTTATGTATGGAATAGGAATACAAAATACCTTCATTTAGCTCTCGCCGAAGCCCTCAAGCTAGTGGACGGGGGCTGCTGGAGAGTGGAAGTGGGCTGGGGAGGAACAGATGCGCTCGCAGAAGCAATCAAGGTAGCGGAGGGGGGCTGCTGGAGAGGTGGAGCAGGTTGTGTTAAAGACTTTGCAGACACGCTCGTGACAGTGAGGGACGGCCTCGCAAAAGGTGACATCCCAAATGGCGTAGAAGTGGATGTTGAAGGTGTCCGAGCTGCCGCCGGAGATAAAAGTTGGACGGCATTAAACCGTGGCTTCCAATTAGGCACAACCAAATCAAACACAGCATCAAAGCCTTGCTCATCTAGCCCTCTCACACTCCATACCTTGCGGAAAAAGTTGCACATGTCGTTGTCTACCATAAAAATAGGACTATGCAATATGTAGTATGCATAGTCCCAAACAACCTTTGGGTCTAAACCAACTGCGCCTGAGATGTCACTTTCCAACAAATCACAGAGAAAGAAGAAACACTTCACGTCTTCCGGAAAGTCCTCGGGATTCGTGACCTGTTGTTGGCAAGATGTGATCACCTTCACAATCAGAGCTCTCAGTTCCCGTATATCCTTAAGTACTCCATTTGCGCCATCTGTTACAGAAAAAAATATTATGAGGAAAACTGTAAGCGAAACTCATTAAATAGGGGTCTTCGTGTAATATGCTCAATGTACAGGGTGTAATGTGTAGTTTTCTGTAACTACTCGTGTAACTAATTCTGTTGTAGCATGACAAGTAGTGGTAGTGCAGTGAGTAGTATAAATTGTGTTCTTCTGTGTTGTATTGACATCATTGAGAACAAATATGAACAAAAGAATGACTTTACTCTCTCTCTCCCTAAACATTTCTAGGGTTTTCAGTTTGTGCATTTTCATAGCACATCTAGGAGAATAAAATTCTTGTGATCATTCTTTACTAGCTCTTGCATGAGCAAAACCTGATCTGAGATTACCTCCCATAGATAAAAGCTGCCTGATAGGAGCTGACCCTAAGATGAATAACTTGCTTGAGGCTTGTGGTGATTACTTGAGAAATGGTTTTTTTCAAATTGTATGATTTTACTCAAATGGATTTATTGCAGGTGTGGGTTTGTTAGCATGCCCGACGTGTATCATGCACTCATAACCACATGATTTTTTGTAATGAAACTTGGTGCATGTTCTCTTTGTCATAAATTAGTTGGACATGCCTAATAAGTCATGGGTCTGCATCCCAACGCAAGCATGCATGATGTGTACCCTGTACTTACAAGACACAAAGCCCGTAATTTTGTAGGGGTACTCATTTTCAGTTGGTGAATCTAGTATTATTTCTTTTACTATATTAAAGCTTGTGGACGTCCCCATGAAGTGCTCATTCTTATTGTGTTCATAATCTGTTGGTTGTTCCCCTCAGATCCGAGGAAGACAAGGAGCCGGAGCAAGAAGGTGTGTCTGAAGTTGAAGGTGGCTCTGGTTCTAAAGAATTTGTTACAGATGGTATCTGATCTCCGTAAAACTAAAACTGTTAGAATTTCGTATTGTTGTTTCATTCGGAAAGGTTATTGTTCGGGGTGCATGACAGTTTTGTGTAGTCTATAATTCGGTGTAAAAAATCATGTCAAAATAGCCCGATATCTTTTTTTGAATGGAAGCCCTCATATCAATACATGGTTTTTGTCAGCTCCTCCGGCAATTGATGATGCTGTTAAAATATTGGATACTTGGAAGAATAAAAAATTTGGGGATGGAGTTGTGGCTGAGCTAGCCAAACTGGCTTCGACTGATGGGATGGCTCCTGGTGATGAAATCCATTCGACGCTCAAGGAGGTAATGTGATACTGTTTCATAATGTGATACCATCCACTCCATTAGAGCCGTAGCTTATGCTCTTGATACAATCTGGGAAATTTCACTAGAAACTGATGTAGTTTGGGAAATTTCACTAGAAATGGATTGCTAGTAAAATTTCACTAAGAAATCAAATTGCAGAAACAATTCAGGAACTTGTCTTATTGATGGTGAAATGTGGTTACAAGTGAAGAGTTTGAGATGAGAGCAGAGAGAGAGAGAGAGAATCAAGAATGAAGTAATACAATTCACACCTCAACCCTACGCTACCTGTCGTATATAACAGCCCACTGGTGTAACCAACTCCTCACAGGTGTAACCAACTACTGGAACTGTTTTACAAAGAATGATATAAGAAAGACAAAATGACACAAATACCCCTTAAGTTGCTGAACATGCCACTAAGAACCACAAGCTTATCAGCTCTTCAGTGGCCTTTGGGAATTTTCCATAAGCTACTTCTGCTAGCGGTTTCTAGGCTAATGTTGGGACTTTTCTGTTAATTGCATAAACTAGTATAAGTTCATGAGTACTTTTTGGTGTATTTTACTACAAAATAAGGTGAACTTATTCTGCTTAAGGAGCGATCAGTTTGACTCATCTGTAGCTGAAATTAAGGATTCTATCTTTATGGCAAATGAAGAAGTTGCACTTTGACGTGATGCTTCTGTTTATGCATGTTGTCTGAATTGCCATCTATCTGTCTTTAATAATGGGACTTCATATTAGCTTCTTTTTGCAATGTTACAGATAATGACATGTGTGGTGCAACATATTGGGTTGAGGACGACTTTTGTGGTGGAAGAAGGCTTTGATGGATTTCATATCCAATCCAACGATCGGAGTCTACCGAAGAAACCCATTAGCTTCAACATTCATACCCCAGGGGAGGGGGCTATGATTGGCAAATTTCTTCATAACATGCGAGAATTAATCGGATGGTACAATTTAATAATTGGTGAAGAACACTTGTCGATGCTCATAGTACCTAGAATCCCTTCCACGCCCGTGATGGAAGAGTTCAAGACATGGGGTGAATCAGACGTATTTATGCTTGACCCGCTTACGACAAAAGCAACAACAATTGCCCCAAAATTTAAGACATTGTTGAGGTAAATTAAATAAGAAGGGTTTGATTTGTTTTTTGTTTTTGTGGGAGTCTTTTTTCCTTGTTTATTTTATTTTTATCTTTTCTTTTGCTAGGAAAATTCGATCTCCCATGCATAAAGTGCTCTCGCAATTTGGAAGATATCACGGAAATGTCTTTCAAGGGTTGAGATTGACAAATTCAGGAGAGGTGCTTTTGTGTCTGGACAGTGCTACCCGTACAGAACGGGGAGCACAGAAAATGTACCGATCGAGTTCGGGGACCCACTTTTGGGCCCCACACGAGTGATCCGAACCGTTCATTATTCTTAAAACATTTTTCCGAGGGGCCCCACAAAATTTCAGCTCAATCGGACGGTTGGAAGTGCTGGAACCAAAGTCTCACCGTTTGAATCGAAATTTCGGAAAAATGTTTTAAGAATAATGAACGGTTCGGATCACTCGTGTGGGGCCCAAAAGTGGGTCCCCGAACTCGATCGGTACATTTTATGTGCTCCCCGTTCTGTACGGGTAGCACTGTCCAGACACAAAAGCACCTCTCCTGAATTTGTCAATCTCAACCCTTGAAAGACATTTCCGTGATATCTTTCAAATTGCGAGAGCACTTTATGCATGGGAGATCGACTTTTCCTAACAAAAGAAAAGATAAAAATAAACAAGGAAAAAAGACTCCCACAAAAACAAAAAACAAATCAAACCCTTCTTATTTAATTTACCTCAACAATGTCTTAAATTTTGGGGCAATTGTTGTTGCTTTTGTCGTAAGCGGGTCAAGCATAAATATGTCTGATTCACCCCATGTCTTGAACTCTTCCATCACGGGCGTGGAAGGGATTCTAGGTACTATGAGCATCGACAAGTGTTCTTCACCAATTATGAAATTGTACCATCCGATTAATTCTCCCATGTTATGAAGAAATTTGCCAATCATAGCCCCCTCCCCTGGGGTATGAATGTTGAAGCTAATGGGTTTCTTCGGTAGACTCCGATCGTTGGATTGGATATGAAATCCATCAAAGCCTTTTTCCACCACAAAAGTCGTCCTCAACCCAATATGTTGCACCACACATGTCATTATCTGTAACATTGCAAAAAGAAGCTAATATGAAGTCCCATTATTAAAGACAGATAGATGTAGGGCTGTCCAGCGGATCATCCGATCCACCAATCCGAAACGATCCGAACCATCCGTTGATCCATCCATGAATGTTCGGTTCGGTTCCGGATCGAGAATTTCTAATCTGGCGGTTCCGGATCCGGATCGGATCCGCTGGATCCGCATAATCCGCTCAATAATCCTTCTTTAATCTGTCAAATCCGCCCGATCCGATCCGATCCGTGAATGTTCGGTTCGGTTCCGGATCTTAAAAACCATAATCTGCTCTGAGTGGATCGGATCGGATCCGTATCCGATCCGTCCGGATCCGATCCGTGGACACCCCTAGATAGATGGCAATTCAGACAACATGCATAAACAGAAGCATCACGTCAAAGTGCAACTTCTTCATTTGCCATAAAGATAGAATCCTTAATTTCCGCTACAGATGAGTCAAACTGATCGCTCCTTAAGCAGAATAAGTTCACCTTATTTTGTAGTAAAATACACCAAAAAGTACTCATGAACTTATACTAGTTTATGCAATTAACAGAAAAGTCCCAACATTAGCCTAGAAACCGCTAGCAGAAGTAGCTTATGGAAAATTCCCAAAGGCCACTGAAGAGCTGATAAGCTTGTGGTTCTTAGTGGCATGTTCAGTAACTTAAGGGGTGTTTGTGTCATTTTGTCTTTCTTATATCATTCTTTGTAAAACAGTTCCAGTAGTTGGTTACACCTGTGAGGAGTTAGTTACACCAGTGGGATGTTATATACGACAGGTAGCGTAGGGTTGAGGTGTGAATTGTATTACTTCATTCTTGATTCTCTTTCTCTCTCTCTCTGCTCTCATCTCAAACTCTTCACTTGTAACCACATTTCACCATCAATAAGACAAGTTCCTGAATTGTTTCTGCAATTTGATTTCTTAGTGAAATTTCACTAGCAATCCATTTCTAGTGAAATTTCCCAAACTACATCAGTTTCTAGGGAAATTTCCCAGATTGTATCAAGAGCATAAGCTACGGCTCTAATGGAGTGGATGGTATCACATTATGAAACAGTATCACATTACCTCCTTGAGCGTCGAACGGATTTCATCACCAGGAGCCATCCCATCAGTCGAAGCCAGTTTGGCTAGCTCAGCCACAACTCCATCCCCAAATTTTTTATTCTTCCAAGTATCCAATATTTTAACAGCATCATCAATTGCCGGAGGAGCTGACAAAAATCATGTATTGATATGAGGGCTTCCATTCAAAAAAAGATATCGGGCTATTTTGACATGATTTTTTACACCGAATTACAGACTACGCAAAACTGTCATGCACCCCGAACAATAACCTTTCCGAATGAAACAACAATACGAAATTCTAACAGTTTTAGTTTTACGGAGATCAGATACCATCTGTAACAGATTCTTTAGAACCAGAGCCACCTTCAACTTCAGACACACCTTCTTGCTCCGGCTCCTTGTCTTCCTCGGATCTGAGGGGAACAACCAACAGATTATGAACACAATAAGAATGAGCACTTCGTGGGGACGTCCACAAGCTTTAATATAGTAAAAGAAATAATACTAGATTCACCAACTGAAAATGAGTACCCCTACAAAATTACGGGCTTTGTGTCTTGTAAGTACAGGGTACACAACATGCATGCTTGCGTTGGGATGCAGACCCATGACTTATTAGGCATGTCCAACTAATTTATGACAAAGAGAACATGCACCACATTTCATTACAAAAAATCATGTGGTTATGAGTGCATGATACACGTCGGGCATGCTAACAAACCCACACCTGCAATAAATCCATTTGAGTAAAATCATACAATTTGAAAAAAACCATTTCTCAAGTAATCACCACAAGCCTCAAGCAAGTTATTCATCTTAGGGTCAGCTCCTATCAGGCAACTTTTATCTATGGGAGGTAATCTCAGATCAGGTTTTGCTCATGCAAGAGCTAGTAAAGAATGATCACAAGAATTCTATTCTCCTAGATGTGCTATGAAAATAGACATCATGAAAGCTTTTGATTCTGTTAATTGGCCGCTTCTTAGATATATATTGGAAGGAATTGCAAGATTTTCCAATGTATCCAAAAACCTCCTACAATCCTTTGCAAGATCAAGAATGATGTTACCAAATGGATAACGTCAAGCCCTGTCCCCTTACTCCTGCTTTTTGCCAATATTGGCAGAGTCCTTTAAGATGTTTCTCTGATTCTTAAATAGCTATAGATGATTGGTAGCTGTTGGTTCTTTGTATTTGGAGTGTATGCCTTCCTTGCTCTTGTATTGTTTGCTCTTTCAATGGATTTCTCAATTATTGGAAAAAATAAAAAGTGGGAAAAAAGTGCCTGATAGATGAAATTTAGCTAAACTTGTAAAGAAAAAGGAATAAACATGTCAATGACCTTATCAAAATTTTTTTTTGTCAATGACCATACATAGAAAGCCATATAAGAAAATAAAAAATGTAAAAACAAAGGAAAGAAATACCCTCCATCCCAATTAGTTTGTCCATTTTGGAAAGTCAAAATTTCTTTCCAAATCTCCAATTCAACGTATTGCAGTTAAATACAAGGAAGAATTCAAACTTGAAAAGGAAAGGAAAGAAATGAAATTTCACGAAGTTTGACACATAAAATTTTCAAAATGAACAAGCGTTTGGGGACACCCAAAAAGAGAAAAGTGGACAAACAATCTGAGACGGAGGGAATCATATTTTTCAACCAAATGTGGCCTATTGGCATTCCCCTAAATAGCACAAGGTCATATTGAAACACATACAACTCCAGCAAAATCAAACGAGTCAGAGGCAGTAAATTGACCAAAAAAAACAGCCACTATTTTGAGATAGAGTTCAGCATTAATTCGATAACAAAGAGCATTAAACTTCTGGAAAGGTACCTTATTCTGTGAGATGGTCCAGGTGTCCCAGTGAGGCTAACAAGCTCCCCCTCCAAGTCTTTTTCCTTTAAACGAGAAAAGAAAGCAAAAAAAATCAAACTAGAATTACAAATGACTACAAATAAATGCACCAATTATATGCGCACCATTGATTTCATTGGTTCTATCTCAATCCCTTCGTACAGCTCAAGCGTCAAAACTTTTGATGAAGTACGAACATTTACGTCTTCATGATCAAAGAGTTCAGCCATCATCTTCAAAATTCTTTTAGTGGGCACCTTCATCGCCCCAAATATTCTACAATAAGCAAAAAATAATTCCCCAAAATTAGCAAAACATCTTAAGAACAATCGTGAAAACATTCCATCAAAGAATAGAGTACACAAATGCTAACCTTAATGCTTTACCCATGGTATCAATCATTGGAACGACTGATTCACAAAGTTTGTTTTTGAGAGCTTTCTCCATAGCATCCTGCAATAGTTGTATAAGGTATATGCTAGGTGGAAAAATGAACTTATGAATCGTCGTAGGGAGAAGGGACCAGACATGATCATAACATTACTGTACATGTTTTCTTTCACACAAAAAAAAAAAAAAGGAAAAAATAAACTGATATGTGAACTAACCAATTCTTCCTTTGTCCAAAAATTATCAACTGTTTCTCATCTTTTTTTGCAGATGAAACCTACTCTTTTTCAATGCTAGGCTGGAGGAGGGTACAGCTGCGAGGAATATTCTCAATATATATGAGAAAGCTTCAGGCCAGAAGATCAATTTGGACAAGTCAGCTATGGTAGTAAGCAAAATACTTTGCAGGCTTTAGCTCAGAATCTGGCAGGGGTGTTGGGAGTGCCCTTGACTGAACAACATGAGAAGTATCTTGGCCTTCCTACGGTAATGGGCAGATCAAAAACAGAGATTTTCAGGGGCATTAGAGAGAGGGCGTGGAGGAAAATGCAGGGCTTGCAGACAACTTTTTTTGGCCCAGCCGGGAGGGAAGGTCTAATTAAAGCGGTTGTGCAAGCAGTGCCACCTTGTGCCATGGGCTGTTTTAAGTTTCCAGACTATGTTACACGTGATTTGGAATCACTCATGTCAAACTTTTGGTGGTGACAGAAAAACGGTGAAAGAAAGATACATTGGGCAAGTTGGCCAAAGCTATGTGTTGAAAAAGAACAGGGAGGAATGAGTTTTAGAAATCTAGCAGCTTTTAACCTAGCAATATTGGGCAAACAAGCTTTGAGAATATGCCTACACCCAGATTCTTCAAGAGCAAGTATTTCCCATGTACCTCATTTATGGAGGTGGGGTTTGGGGATTGTCTGTCATACACATGGCAAAAGATTTTGGAGGCTCGGAAAGTGCTTGGGGGAGGATCTAGATGGTGGAATGGGGATGGTACTTGGGCAAAAAGGGTGGCATGCATGATAGATGGATTCCTACACTGATCACCTTTCAAGCCAGTCAATCCTGTCAACCCATCATGTCCTGATGTCACTGTCAACGAGTTCATGACTTCTAATCATCGATGGTGGAAACATAATGAAGGTAAATGAGTTTTTTCTCCCCATAGATGCCGACGATATTCTGAGTATTCCACTGGGACAAGGAGTAGTGGGGGACAAACTGATATGGCATTTTACAAGACATGGGGGCTACACGATTCGCAGCGCCTAGTAATGATGGAACATCGTTTGCTCAATGCGCGGGAGCAGAACAGTGAAGCTCCATCAAGCAACAACCTGTTAAGTTGGAGATTCTTGTGGGGACAACGCGCGTCCCCAAAAAGGTGAAGGTTTTTGTTCGGTGAGCATGTATCTATGCCTTGCCGAAGAATGCCAATTTATGTCCCAGAAAGATTCAAGAAGATAATAGATGCAGCCTCTGCAAGGAGGGTGTAGAATCTGTTATACACATCATTAATTAGAGATTGCAGATTTGCCAAGGAGGCCTTTAATTGCCACACTTTCAACAGTACTAAGATGTGCTAATGCTTTGGAGTGTTTCTACAAAATTTCTGCGTTGGTTCCCTCAAAAGAAGCTGGCTGCAAGGATGATGATTAGTTGGCGTCTATGGAATCATAGTAACAAACTAACAAAGTGTGGAAGAACAATAATGATAAGAATCCTCATGAACTCTGGGTGCTCTAGAAGCTATTACGTTTTCACGTCAACTGTAGTGCCATGAAATCGTTGGAAGACCATTACCATCTCCACCGGGCTCTCTTAAAATATGTGCCAAAATGTGTATCAACTTATAAAATATATTAAAAGTGAGACTACTTTGTGTTTTAGGGATGTGTTAGTCTAGAGATGCAAAAAGTACCACAATACAATGGTGAAATTAAATATTGTGCTAAAGTAAGTTAGATGCATTAAAATATGCATATTTGTATCCATATTTATTAGGGAAAACTTCAAAAAAGCCTCTGAACTTTCACCCAAATGCTTCATAGGCCTCCAAACTTTGCGAAATTTCAATTACACCTCCAAACTTCACACATTTTACTCAAAAAAGCCCACGCCGTTACTTCCCGTCCAAAAACTAACGGAAAACGCTTACCTGTCCTGTGGACCCTCCTCGTGGAGGGAATTACCACTCGTTTTGGAGGGAATTCGAATCACGTGACATTCACGTGCCTAGAGAAACATGTATAATGCACCCTCAGACCAACTTCCTCATTCTTAATTCGAAACACGTATATGGCTTTTTTGTATGGAACCTGTGATGGCCTTTCATGTATGAACCTGTGATGGCTTTTCATGTCCTCTTATGGCTTTTCACTGTTTGTTTGGTCATGCTTTCCTTCCTTGCTATTACAACACAGCAAAACACCCAGTGCAATTTCTGGATGCACTCTGTTTTGTTTCCCAAACAAAGTCCATTCTTACATGCTCTGTTTCAACTGTGGACACAAAGCTTGTTTACACTTAGGATTAATTCTTCTTCATACACACAAGAATTAAGAAACACAAAGCTTCATTACATACATTAATAAAAGGGTAATTACAACACATAGCTTCTTCTCCCTAGCTTTCAACCTTGTGATCTCTGCCTCCATTCTGTTTCCCCTCCTGAGTAGCCTTGAAATTATTTGCACTGACCTTGCACACATTGGTGGATAAAACCAAGAAAAGTCTTTCTAGCTATCATTTGGACAAGAAACAAACCTTCTTCCTAGGTTGATTGTTGTCCAAGAGGTGTGCATCTCTCTCCGGTTGCCACAAATATTGCAAGGATTGTCTTCCATGAAGTTGCCAATGTCATGGTGGGTTCTCATTTTTCAGGTGAGAGAGAGAGAGAGAGAGAGAGAGAGAGAGAGAGAGAGAAGATACCAGTCGTTTAAGAGGAGAGAGAGAAGAAATGAAGAAGGGCAGTACGGTTTTAGATTTGTGGGAGTGGATGAATATATAGGATAGAGTGAAGGAGGGTGAAAATGGCGGGATAAAGTGAAGGAGGGAGACACTGTAGCATGCATTTCCCTCCAAAAAGAGGGCCCAAATCGATTTCCGTTAGTTTTTGGACGGGAAGTAACGGCGTGGGCTTTTTGAGTAAAATGTGTGAAGTTTGGAGGTGTAATTGAAATTTCGCAAAGTTTGGAGGCCTATGAAGCATTTGGGTGAAAGTTCAGAGGCTTTTTTGAAGTTTTCCCTATTTATTATACAATAGTAATCTTTCGGGTGTGTTTTTTTGAGCATATTGTAAGATTTGGGTATTTTAGACTCATGGGGTAGATGGGCTTAGGCCTTTAAGTGGGTTTGTTCTATGGGGTATCCTTGATTGGTTTCTTGCCAATCGTTGGTTTGGGTCTCGGATTGGACAATTTTTGCTCTTTAAGCTTATTGTTCTTTCCTTGCTCCTATTAGTCTTGTAACATGTTCAAGATTAATGAAATTGCTTTTGCTGTTCAAAAAAAAAAAAAAATAGTAATCTTTTATCTCGTCTCTCCCCTTTTTCTCTCTTCTATCTTACTTTTCAAGTGTGTTAAGGGGTCACCCAGACTTGACACACTTTTTGGCACACACCTAACATAGCGCACTTTAATACACATAATACTACAAGCATTGTAACACTTACACACACATTTGTTTGTTAGTTCTTAGCACACATCCTTAGGCCCTAATACACTACATACCACACATATTGACGATGCCCTAACAGAAATTGCTTACATCATCTACTAAATCCACATCATTACCCATTTCACCCCTACACACACATTTGTTTTTCTGAACTTTTGGATGGCCTAAGCCAAATTTGTGATTCCAAATTACATGGTATTAAAAAATCGGCTTAAAAAAAATCGTATTTTAGAAAAACCCTAGTTGTTAATCAAGGCTAGTTTACATTAACAGTATATGTCGGAATTACTCTCCCATTTTTCAAAGGACTTTAATGCTACATGACCTACCCATGTTTGTCTTTTTCCGATAATCATATTTATGAATAGGATGTTTTGATAAATTCAAGTAACTAAATCAAGCAACAAAATCATATTTGAAAAGAAGTAATGGTTTGCCAATCATTAACAACTACCTTTAAAAATTGTTCCCGAAATAAATTTTCACCACTTCAATAAAACAAGGAATCTAAAACTAGTAATTTAAATCTTGAAAAAATAGCCAAAATTAAAAATTTCAAGTTAGTTTTCAAAAAGAAATCAGAGATAAAAACAGCTAAATTAAGTTATAAACTATTGCATTCACTATTGATACTCAGACATGTTCAAAATGGAAAATGTTGTTCTATTCCCACGTACCAGGAAAACTTCCATCGCCCCCAACTGTACCCAACGCATAAACACAGCTTGCGACTTCTCCACCATCTCCGGTCCACCCGTCAAGCAATTTGCGACAATTGCATCACATATTTCCTCTGCGTATCTTCACATGTACGAAATCCAAAATTTGAACAGTAATTACCACGTACTGCATGCAAGAGGATACTCGGGGGAAAAAAATTACCGTAGAGCCACGCCGGAATCGACATGATTTTTTTTTTTTTTTTTTTTTTTTTTTTGAAAATGTCAAGATATTCATATCAACGCCATCCGGCAACGATTACATCAAAAGACAGGAAAGAGACCACAACCACTAACAATTGAAAATAAAACAAGGAATCTAAACACCAAGTACGTGGATTATGAATCCTATCAATAAAATAGAGAACCCCATGGGAACCCGGCTCAATCCATTACGCAACGCAAGTTAGATGTAATCAAAACAAAACCCAAAGCAAAAGAGAAGCAAAACAAGCTAATCGGGATTAAATTATACATGTAATCAATTGTAACTAACTAACAGCAAAAGCAAAAAAACAAATAAAAACCCGGCTAATTGAACTCAGAGCATGTGCAACTGAAACCCTCCGTGAGTCACCAGCGAGTCACCCCATTGAGTTGGGTTAGGAGCACCAACCGAAACACCTCTGTGAGTCACCAACGAGTCACCCCACTGAGTTGGGTTAGGAGCACCAACCGAAACACCTCCGTGGGTCACCAACGAGTCACCCCACTGAGTTGTGTTCGGAGCACCGAGTAGACAAAAGCCGCTCTCCGTACCGCCGCCACAGAACTGAGAACTTTATTGCAACGGAGGGGGCCTACACCACCCGGATTCAACCCAAAGTCGGATTTCACCAAAACCCAAACCAGGCGGAGGAGAGGAAGAAGATGGAGCGGCTAAAAGCAGAAAAATGGTAAGTAGAGTGGCTAGCGGCTGAAAAGGGGTAGATCTAGTGGGTAGTGGTTGATGGTGGTGGAGGAAGGCTGAGAAGTAGACATGATTCAAGTACGCCGTAAGGGCTTTGAGAGCCACCATCTGCACCGATGCATTTGAATCGGCAACGGTATCCTTAAAGAAAGGCCCTGACCAAGAAATGTGGAATTAAGTCAATAAAGACTGAAGACTGAAGAGAGCTGGAAAAAAAGGGTAACACTACAAACGCCATGGCTAGCTAGCTCGAAAACACACACATACACACACAGAGAGCTCGACGGAAAACCCTAACTCACCGAACTGCTGTAGGTCCGGGTCCTGGGCATCCGCTGCAGAGAAGATAACGGCGAGGTCTATATTCGCTTGCCTCCTAACGTTCGGGTTCTCGTGCATTAGTTGGTCCTTCCATGGCAGGTCCTTCGCCTCCTTTAACAATTTCTCCTCCTCCGCCATTGTAGATATACGTATATATAGCAAACGATGTCTTGTTCAGAGTGCAGAGAGAGAGAGGGGGGTGGGTAGGGTAACCACACTACACTTCCCCTGCAAGGAGGTCTTCTCGATAAAATATCAAGAGATTTTAGAGAGAGAGAAAAGGAAGGAGAGGATACTGCATTTTGCTTCGGTCTGTCTTCTTCGTTTGAATACCAGAGAGAGAGTGGGGAGGAGGAGGAGGAGAGCACAAAAGCTGCTGGCTCTCTTCTCGTTCAAAAACAGAGAAAAGGTCCTACACTTTCCGTAATAAGGACATTGGGACCTGTAATATCAGCGCGTTAATTCCACTATTCAAAGAAGAGCGTGGGACGTATTGCTTCTGAGCTGTAGGCAGGGGTTTAGCCATAATAACCGTTTTGTCTTTACTCGTCACACGTAAATTTTTTTTTTTCCCCTTTAATTATTTATGATTTGGCAATTAAGAGCGTTCGGTCAATTTGTGGGTACCTCAATTTTCTCTCCGATTCGATCCAAGGTGTCGGGACAAGAGAATTCACAAATGAAGCTCTCTTACGGCCTAACCTCATAATATTTGAGTTTACAACTCGTCGCAATTACTCGTACTTCTACGTGCTCACTAAACACACACTTCTCAAACACATCACCAATAGTGCAGGTCTCAAAATTCTTTTTTTACGATTTGATCTGGTCATTTTTAAAAATTCTGATATGTACATTATTCATCCACAGGTATCAAATTAATCGAACATAGGAGTAACTTAGGCCTCCTTTGGCTAATAATCCGGATTATGGATTATTGGATTATTCATTTTGTCTTTATTCAATTTTTTTTTGCATTTGTTAGTTTTGTGTCAAGATTTTGTGGTTTCTGGATTCGTCTCGGCGAGAGGAATCCAGAAACCACAAAATCTTGATGTAAAACTAACAAATGCAAAAAAAATTTGAATAAAGACAAAATGTATAATCCAATAATCCATAATCTGAATTATTACCCAAATGAGGCCTAAGTAACAACAGGAACAAAAATATTTTTGGGAGAAAAATGAAAGGTTATAATTTTCACCATTCATCAAATTGATGGAACCAAACACTCATTGCTCTCTACATTAATCTAATTCCAACATGCATGAAAACAACAGCCACTTGAATCATCAAAACGGGTTGTGACACTCATTTCTATTGCTTGGGTGATGTATTTTAGCGAGTGCACGTGTAATATTGCTCTAATTATAAAGAGCTGTTTAATTTGCTTAAAATATAAGTGTAGCACAATAAATGTACATCGATTTGTTTGGGACTCATCTTGGGTTAAATATATTTTTAAAAATTTTTGGAAAAAAACACAGTTCATTCTGATGTCGGTAAAGACTTGATTGAATTTCGTCTTTGAATTCGTAGGGATAAATTCAAAATCAATCGATCAAGCCTTTACGGTTATCGAAATAAGATGCTTTTTTTTTTTGCAGGAGCCTTTTGAAATAATATTTTAAACAAATTGAACGATCGAATCAGTTGCGCAAAACCCTTAAAATGGGTCTCACACTGTTATACCCATAATTGGGCTAATATCGTTTTGTGATTGGAGTGAATGTGAATACTAATTTCTACATACTAATTCACTTTTTCAATTAAAAAAAACTTAATTTTATACACTCTTATGGTTGGTATAAAATAAAATAGGGTTTAGACTTATGGGATGAGTTGTACTCCCTCCGTACCTTTATTAGTGTTTAGATTTCTATTTTTGGTTGTCCCTTAATAAGTGAGTGTTTTGAAAAGTTAATGAGTAAAAGTTGGTACAATTATCATTTTACCATTTTGAAAAGTTAGTGGTAAAGAGTTAATGAGTAAAAATGGAGGATAATTTTGGAAAATAGAGGTAAAGTTGATATAAAAAGTGTAAAGTAGAGGTAAAAGTTGATGTGAATGATGTAATGATTATGTTTTTTTAATAAGTTAGATTTACGAAGTAACACACTTAAATATAGGGATGGAGGCAGTAGCAATTTGGTACTCTCAAATAGATACTTTATAAATTCATTGCATCTCCAACCCATCATCTGATCTGAGAATGAATTCCAATTCATCCTATATACTCTCTATTTGAGAGGATGAGAGTTTAACTAGAAGATGTGAGGAAATATAAAAGAGGAAGCATTATTCATGTTCTGAATGATCTACTAGTTGTTTGCGTTTCAACATAAAAACACAAATCTCAACACAATTTTGGATAAAGAGTAAATTGCAATTGCTAAAAGTTTTGAAGGCAATAGTCAAAATGGTGAATAAAAACATATACGGTCCTTCATATAACTGTTTTGTTCTTTTACTACTTTGCAATGAAAAATAATTGTATGCGAGCGTGCCAGAGAAAACCTTTAAGTCTTCTCTCTCAGATTAATTTTGGAAAACAAATCTAATCAGACGATTGTGTTTAAATGGTTCAATTACATCAACTAAGAGGATTTTTCCTTCAATTTGATGAAATACAAACCAATTCACTTAGGAAATTAAAAACAATAAAAAGTACACCATGAGTTTCGTGAGAGCAGAGACGGGAAGAGGCAGAGAGAATGTTAGGGTTTTTCTTCCCCTTTCCAATTTTTGAGAAGTTGATGTTATTTCGTGATTTGGGGTGGGAAGGGTTTCTTTTGGGCAGGAATTTTAAGTCGAGGGCAATTGTGTCAAATTCTATTTGTCTTTCCATGTGTTTGCAAATGTTTTTCTCCTTACCATGTTTTTCTAATTCTAGAAAAGTACACCATGAGTTTGCAATTACTTGCCCCTACTTCCATTTTAGAGCAATTTTCCCATTTTATTACTAGTGTGCATTTAGGCCTAAGAAAGTCAAGAAATTAGACAACTGTAGATTTATTTGGGAATTTTCATTAATCAAGTTCCTAGAACTTATTTGGGAACTTAAGATATCAATGTGAAGAGCACAAGACATTGTTCTTTCTTTTGCCCGTGACTAAAAAAAGAAAGACCCGACACTGGGGAATAATTTGTTGGATTGTAGGAGCTCAAGCCGGATCCAATTAGATATACCTCATGGAGTACCCATCAGGGACTCCTACAATTCTCTAATTTTCAGATCTGTTTAGGTCTGAGCAGATATGTGCCATTGATAACCGAGCACGGACAACTCGGATGGGTCAGCACGCATGCTTAAGGGATAGCACACCCCTCGTTTCCAAAAAAAAAAAATAGAAACCGTTAGTTACTTGCGATATGTGTATGTGTGTGTGTATCGCATAATATTCACATCAACAAAGGGCATATATCAAACCTATTCATATTAAGAAATTTGTTTATCCCATGCCTATTAGGAGTTTAGAAGTTAAGCAAAATTATGATATTTAAACATTAAACTTATCCTTTTGCGTGAACAAATTTTCAAAAAAAAAGAGAATTTTTTTCTTTAGATGATATATATAACATCTTGCCAATGTGCTAAGATCTTTATTTCAAAATTTTAAACTAACACAAATCACATCATTGTTTAGGCATTTTCATACAATTGTCATGCTTTTTAAAAAAGAAACATTGAAATGAAGCAACAATATATATATATATATATATTTATCACCCTCATTGTTTAGGCGTTTTCACATTTAATACTTAAAGAACTGTTGATTAGGGATGTGGATAGGTTGGTTTTGGCGCGATGGAGGAAAAATTTTCAATCTGCAAGCGTGAAAATTGCAAATCAATCAGTAATTTCATATCGCGGGTTAAGACGGGTTGGGCCGCCGGGTGTCAAATTTCTAAATAACAAAAATTATAAGATGATATGAAAAATGATAGTACAAAATTAACATGAGTAATTCAAACAAGAACATTAGCTAATAGACTGTTAGAGAGAAAAGTTAACAATAATATGTATGACTAGAGGTGGCAAATGGGTGGGTTGGGTTGGGTTGGGTTTAGACAAGTTGATATGGGTTATGGGTTAAATATGGATGGGTTAAATATGAGTCAATAGTGTATAGGTTGAATATGGGTTGGGTTGAAATAGTTCAAGTCAAACCCAATCCAACCCAACCCAACCCATACTTTTTTCTTTTTTTTTTGAATTGAACCCTCATACCTAAAAAACGGATGTGCACCGTTATAGAGAGGGGATTTCTCATGAGAGAGAGAGAGAGTGAGAGAGAATCAACAATGGGAATTTCTCATTATTGCATCATTGCATAAAAAATGAGAAATTTTCAGTTCAATTTTGTAATTGAACTGTAAATCTATCCATTTTGTGTTTAGAATAGGAAGATTGATGCTCGTGGGCCTAATCAAGTGGGATTAAATTATTTTTTTTCCCATATTTGCAATTAACGAGGGAGAAAATTCATTTTCTTTCAATGAAACTATGAAGATTTTTTTCTTGCAATAGGCTGAGAAATTGTCTCATATTTGAACGAATGTGCAAATTGCAATGAACCAGAAAAATTGAACTAAATTAAACTATCATTGTTGTATTTCCTCTCTAATCTCTCTCTCTCTCTCTCTCTCTAGGTTCTCGATTCTATGTGTTCAAAGGCTGAAATTTGGAAATCCGAATTGAAATCGGACTCTCAAATAGGGAAAAAATTTCAATGCCAAGCGGGTACCACATAGTGCCAGCTCGCTTATATCTGGCCATCCATAAATGTAACGGATACCCCGGATTGAAAGTACCGGATATATTTTTAAAAAAAAAAAAGAAAAATATATTTGAATTCGGGCCGTCCATTGCATTTTTAGATGACTAAATGTGCGCGAGATGACACCACATCGTTCATACCCGCTTGGCATAAAAAAATTCCTCCTCAAATATTAACAAAATGAGCGAAGAGAGAGCGAAGATGCAACTCTGTCTCCAGAATTCCAAGACATCTTCGAATAGTTGGAAAAGATGACGAATTAAGACTATTAAGGTAGTATCTCTCTTCAAAATGGTGAAACCCATTTTGAACCCATGTAACCCCATCTATATATGGGTTAATTTGGGTTCACCCATTATAACCCATATTAAAATATAGGTGGGTTGGGTTGGGTTTTGAGTGGGTGGGTTTGGGTGGGTTCATGGGTTGGGTTAGAAGTTGCCACCTCTACGTATGACATTTCCAACACAAATATGTAGTAGGATGGGTTGGGGTGGATTCATGGCAGGGCAGAGAAGATTTGACTTGTAGTCAACCCAACTCATACCCACACAATTTATTATCCGCCAAAACCTAACTGGTTCACCTCTCCAAACGTGGGTATGGGTACAGGTCAGGTCGAATTGAGACGATTTTGTGGGTTGATAGATTTTTTTGCACGCCCTTACATTGTCGATCCTTTCAACTTTTAAATACAAATTTTGGTCACCAGTGCGTATTAAGGGTACTAAACTAGAAAAAAATATCATGATGGAGTTCAATTTTTACTCTCTTTTTTCTTTTTCAAATACGTTGGGTTGGTTGACTTCAAAGATTTATAATACACAGTACACACACTGCCTCAAGGGTGTACCGAATGCAATAATAATTAAAATTAATGACTAATTCATTCATCACACTCTTACGGTAGGTGATAGGTGATCAGGGAGCTGTTTGATAGGAAATCCAATGTATTGATGTTCTTTCTTTTTACGCAAAACAATACTATCACCAAATCCGTGCTATGCATAAAAATCATAGCACACAAAATAACATAACAATTATATATCAGTAGTTCAATACCTATCTTAAAAACTTTTTAAGATTTAGACTGTCTAAAACACTTTGGACGGCCGAGATTCACTACAAGGCGTGTAGCGAGAATCTCGGCTGTCAATTATTATTTTGGACGGTTTGGATCGAACAGTTTATGTAAGACAGCAATGGGTGTGAGGTTGGGGATTGAATTTTCTGGGGAAGACACAATGGTGATGTCAAAGATGATACAAGAGGATGCAAATAGATATGCTCTTCTGAGTAGGAGCAAATCCAAATGTTAATTCGTTAGCTTCTTCCAAGGAGGATCTTGGTGTTTGATTTCTAGTCGCCGAAGTGGTGTGTTAACCTTTGACAGAACCTTCAAGGCCAGCTGCCATATCTTGTCTCATGGGCTTTGGGTATGAAATCAATTATATGGCTTTTCAAGAAAGATTACATGTGGTGTCTGCTATTAATCTCCCTGGTGGCTGTTTTTGATGGTTATCAAGGCTAGTTAAGTCATGGAGTTGTGCTGAATATAAGCGCTGATGTTGTTTTTGAAAGTTTTCGAGGTTGTTTTTGTCGAGTCTGATGGAAGCGTGGCGATTCTTGCTTAGTTTCTATGTGAAGACCTAAAGGTTTATTCTCTTGGAAGTCTGTTGGGTGCTATATTTGTTCTGATTCCTGATCAGTTACTACTGCTGGTGTAGCATTGTATGGATATGTTTGAAGTTTCAGATTTTCTTCTATTATCATTGCTCCTTGAAGGCCCAGGTTCGGTCATGGCTTTTGTCCATGCTTTGGGTATATGCGATGCCTCTGAAGGCCCGGGCATTAGCACTCTTATGCTTATGCTTGGTTTTTTGCTCTCTTAAAGACCCATATCTGAAATCATTTTGGCTAAGCTAGTTTGGATTTAGTTTGCTGCTGCTGTTAATTTCCATCACTGCTTGTTAATCTGCTTGATAATCTGATGGCCTAGGCATTGTCTCTATCTCAGCCTATGTGTGGGTCTAAGGTGCTATTGAAATCCCTGATGTAGGTTTATACTTCATACTCCTGGTGGATTTTTGCTTCCTTGAAGAAGGTTTTGATCATTGCGGGTCCTGCTGCTCCATGTCTGCATTGTCATTCTGACATCTCAAGTGCTCCGTACTGGATGTTTGAGAGTTTGTATGCTAGGGTTGACTTCTACTGCTAGGAGGCTGTTTGAAGATTGGAGATATTAAGGGGGCTATTGATCTTGTTATTTTAAGTCTGTTTTTTGTATTTTTTTCTTCAGCATTTCGCTGAATTTTCTTTCCCGGCCATCTCGTTGCTCTGTGCTGCGTTTTTGGCTTTCCTCGATGTACCCTTTGTCGAGTTTAATAAAATCTTGTTGCTGAGCAAAAAAAAAAAAAAGATTTAGATTGTCTAAAACACTTTGGACGGCCGAGATTCACTCATTACAGAGTATAGTGACTACATGACTCCGCTTCCGATCATTTTAGCCGTATTGCTATCCCATCTCACATTCAAACGTCCACCCATGAGGTATCACTTCTTTGTAATTTCAATTTCCGGACAACGACACAAAACTTATACTATTAGAGTGAGTTTTCCAAACGATTTTATCAGGATAAAATCGAGATTTTATAAAATCAAGAATTACAAAAGCTGAGATTTTATCAAATCTGTCATTTGATAATTTTTTTTTGAAAAACTATGCGTAAGCAAGTAATCTTTTGTATAAATACAAACTCACAAATTATTATCACATATTGACTGACTGAAGCGTAACCTTATTTTTTCGTTCTTTTTGCTCTATTTGGAAATTAGAGAAAAAAAGAGAAAAAATAATTAAGAAGAAAATTAGAGAGAAAATGGGAGGAAAGTTAAATATGAATTTGATTATTTTTATCTCTTCTTTAACAACCAAAAAGAAGATAAAATTTCCCCATCCTTTCCATTTCTTTCCCCAAGTCCAACAACCAAACAGAGCCGATAAGGACTGGAACTTGCCCAAAGTTTTTTCAGAAAATTGGTCTAAGATCCAAAAAAAGAGTCCAAGAAGACATTTAGACCAGCATAAATTTCTGTAATGTGGGGAGGACATCAATGCATTTTTATTAGAGTCTAAGGTCCTTACAAAGACAAAAATGCCATGTCCCTCCCTCGCACCCTTCTCTCTCTCTCGCCTCTCTATTCTCGTCAAAGCAGAAACGAAATTGAGAACAATCGAACCAAATCAGAAACGAAATTGAGAACAATCAAACTCAGATTCAATCCATCAGGGACTGATACATAACAAAATTATACAAAATTTGACATTAGATATATACATGCATGTGTATTTGACAAGGAAAAATTATACATTAACGAGCGATTGATTACGATACTAGTATTTGCATCGATCGAGGTTAAAGCTTTGTCACAACTTGGATCCGCTTTTACCTTTATCAATGACAAAGACGAATGTGCCTTCTCTGAAAGCACTCTCTCTGTCTCTAAACTTTGGCTTCCTTTCATTAAAAAGTTCTCCCCATCTCTGGTAAAATTGAGAGAAAATCTCTCACTCTATGTAGTCAGTAGTCACGTGAAGTGTGTGGGGTGGCGCCTTTATGCGGGTTTATACGTGTGTGATAGTAATTGGGGGGGGGGGGGGGGGGGTCCACCACCTTCCGGAAATGATTTCCAATTCCCCAGGCGGCGGGAATTAGAGATTTGGGGACAATTTTTTTTTTTAATAGATTTGAGGGGAATAGTTTAATATAGTAAAGTTAAAATAGAGAGTCTGATTTTGTGAGTTTTTGATAAAGTGACTTGTTAATTTATAAAAGGTGGTTTTGAAGTTAAATTTGGTGAAAAATTTGGTTCTTTTGATAAGGATGCTCTAACCTTACAGAATACCCAAGTACTTTAATTGATGGAAAAACTGTATATAGAAGGGGTGGGTATTCTGATCTTTTATAGAGGAGAGGAGAGGGCCTTAGAGATAATTATAAAAGACTCCTAATCCATCAAGGACTCTTTTATTATCAGAGTTTTCCTTTATTTATAATTCTAATTAATTGTCACAATGAACCTTACTATTAATTGGCTTATCTGTTAGTGGAGTCCCAACTGTAACAAACTTTATGCAAAACGTGGAGGCTAGTGGGCCACCCTAATTAGGAAAAAATCTAACAATTCCCACTTAAAATGCATTCCTTGACCTTAATGTGATATGCAAGTTATGAAATTATATGTACACACACACATATACTGTCCTACCTTATCCTATACATTGTTTATAAGGTCTGTCTCTGTCCAAATAATGACTATCCGACCCTTGCTAAGCCATGAAGGAGCGTGCAGAACCCTTACTACTAAAAGGCATGCAGTATCTGATATTTAATTCCCAACCCATGTTGTTATGGGTTTATGTATGAGTTTCTCCTATTCTTCGAGATTCCCTCATGTGTGATGCAGAATGGGCCAACTGTGCAGAATGTCCCTCCTCCCTGGCCAACACCAGCTAAAAAAACCCTCATTTTTATTCCAAGTGATACCTGTAAATTGATTTTCTATCCTTAATTTTCTCACTGCATTTTACTGCTAATTGATTATTTCCCAGGGATGGGTTGGTGTACAATCATACAGTTGTTAAAGAAGGCATCACCTCTGAATCTCTTATTCCATTGTAAGTTACTCCCTCCGTCCTAATTTGTTTGTCAATTATTCCATTTTCTGTTATGCCTTAAATTGCTTATATCTTTCAATCTATAATGTTTTTCATGGTTTTAAAAACTTTGTATAATAGAATTAATCGTGAACTATCAAACAAGATCCATATTGCATATATTTGGAGATCAATATTAAAAGATATAAGCGATCGAAAACTGACACGATTATCAAAAAATGACAAACAAAAAGGGACGGAGGGAGTAATATTGTTCTTTCTACAAGTAAATTCTTTTTTGTGTGTTGAGTTTGCGGGACCTTCTGGTGGGGATTGCCACTTCACTCTTATGCACATATATTTTTTCAATGTTTGGAAAGAGAAAAAAAATCCTCTTAGTTGATTGTTATTCATCATGTTCTTTTCTCTTGTGGAACAAACACTCTTAAGATTTTATTGGAACTTTATAATAATTTCAAACCTCCTACATGTAAGTAAGTTGCAACTGTAATATATTAGCATGAACTACAAGAACGAAGTAATGTCCTAACTCCTAAGCAATGGTAACCATTCAAAACTCTATACATGCGTTATATGAGTAAGGGAGGAGGGAGGGAGGGAGGGAGGGAGGGGGAGAGATTTATCAGTGTAAAATATTTCTTTATTTGGTGGAAAAATAAAAACTGCGTTAATGTCGACGATGTTCTTTTACTTATAAACTTGCTTTTGATTAAAAGTTTTGAAGGTTAGTAATTACTTTCCCTTAATCTCTTCTGGTGCTAAAGAATACCCTCCACCCCTTAAGATACCCTTGGATTTCCTCCAAGCAGGGGATAGTATTTAGGGGCCGGGGCAAGTTATGTTACCCTTGGTGCTTTCTGTGTTGAGCTATCTAATTCTTTTCATCCTGCTGTATCAATTTTTGTCAAATAGTTATTTGCTGGAACTGTAAGAGCATAAAAATTGTAAAAGTATTGGTTCATTTGGCTCGCAAATGATTAAATCTATAGCGGCAAAGCTCATAGATAACTACTCATGGTTAGCCCAGCATGTGAAATTCCTAGCTCTTCCTTGGTCAAAGTTTAACATGCTTTTTCCTATTTTCCCTTACGTTTAGTAATGGTGACCTATGTCGCAGGGACATGATTGTGCAGGAAAAAGCAGAAGCAGGAACTGACCATGAAGGAGCGGCAAAAGAGCAGATAGAAGACAATGCTGACCATGAAGGAGCGGCAAAAGAGAAGATAGAAGACAATGCTGGGATTGGATTGCAAGTACTTCTTACACCAAAGCAAAGGCCATCTCCTGGTTTGCTCCTCAGGTACGCTCCGAAACTTCTCCTCCACAACCCTCCGCCCCACACCAAAACCTGGCTTGGGGAATAAGAAGTATCAGTATTGCTTTTTTGTGTGTGGTTGGGGATCTATTTTTGAAGAGGTCAATAGATATTTAGGGTGAATTATCTTTTCTCCAATTGAGGAGCACAGTAGTGCATGATAGGATGACTGTCCTGAAAATATTATACGAAAGCAGAGACAGACCAGTATTGAAAATAAACTCGAACCCTTCAAATCTCCTCGTTAACTGCCTATTGAAAGTGATCCTTCGTTCGAGTCAGTTGCCAGTTATTGATTTGTGTTTATGTACATGCATATCTAAGGATATGGATGTTATGGTTTAGAGTATAGAGTCTGAAGTGATTAATTACCAATATTAAATTTCACGTTGCTGCACTTGTCTGGGAATAATTTAGACACTTCGTAATGCTAGAAACTTCCACTGGATTATTAATGTGTAGCTGAAATTCAATGAGAGATTTTGACAAGCTGCTAAAGGTTAATGGAATTGTGGAGCATCTTTAGGTGTAAGAAAGGCTAGGTTGCACGTTTTGCAAAAAACAAAGTTGGAGGACTGGGCTGGGTTGCCAGTGGGAAGCAGGACATTGTTTCTAGTTTTTGGAGATATGAGGTCACTGCAGGTAGAGGACATAATAAGGAATAAAAAACTATTATGCATATGAAAGCTTCAAAGTCATACACAAGTTGATCTACAGACTTCATATATGGAGTGTCAGTCATAAAAAGTTTGTACACAAGGGAGTGCAGATAAGCCGGCATTTACTTCTTAATGAAGCGCCCATCAACCTCTTAAACCTCTGGAGGACATGCCTAATATACTGCTGAACTCCCACATCAGTGATTTAGCTTGTGACACACCCTCATAAGTAGTTGTTAACTTGTTAATGGTGATAGGCGCACAGCGCCAAAGGTATGTTGGGGTCTAGGCACGAGGTGGAAGGTTAGACACGCACCTTATTATTCCACCAGATGAACCTAGTCAAGAGAAAATAGCAAAAATAATATAGGCAAAACCATAAGCAAATACGATAACAAGCCAAAACCCAATTCTTAGGAGCCCTAGAATTCCCCCACAATGTTTTCAAAGGCAATTCCGGTGCCCACCTTGAGGCTCGCCTCGAGTCAAGGCATGGCAAAAACGCCCCTGGGCGTTGATTTTTAGGCAGATCACTACAAAGGTGTCCGCCCATCCATCCGAGTCATACAAAGGCATACACTTTTCACACCTTTTTTGCCCAGATGACGGAGGAGTCGGTTCATTAGAAGCATCGGTTTGTTATAAGATGTTGGGCCGAAGAAGAAGGGTTTTCGTGTATTTGCAAGGCAACTTAGAGTTCTCTGAATAGTTGGATATATTAATACACTATGTTATTCTGCCTTAACATGTTTTTGCCTGTGAATTCTATTTTTCTTGTTTTATATGAGGCACCTTTGTATGGCGCTAACAATATACCCCTCTTTTTATGGTATTTTTAATAAATTCTATTTTTTTTAAAATAGGAACTCCGAATGCTTATGCCTCAATGCCGTGAGGCTCACGCCTCGCCTCTTTAGAGTTCAATAGCCTCGCCTTGCAACTTGTTCAATCAATGAGGAGACAGTTTTGTAAACAACCTGTTTGTGTTCAAAGGAGAAGAAGAGAGGAGACGGCAATCAAAGCAGACAATGATAGCAAACAAAGCTTCAATATGACTTTGATCGTGACAGTAGGTAGCAATCGGCATGTGTGGTCCATTGATGTTGTAGAGTATGTGGTCTCCACAAATGTCGATCAAGTTTTTAGATTGACTTTAGGCCCTTTTGCGTCAACTAGGGTTCACTGAGACTTTAGGCCCTTTAGGGTTTTGCCTTTCTCCAATTTCTCTACGCCCTCATGCCTTCCCCAAATGCGAGTTTTTGTTTTTCGGGCAGAGTGAATGTAAAGACATATTGGGAAAAAATAGATTCTTGGTATTTCGATAATTGTAATTGCAAATAAGATCTAAACGTTATCTGCGGACACCATTTCAACCACTTAGGATGGGTAATTAGAATATCTAGTATGCTTGCGTTGAGCTATTTTTTGCCAAACCAATTTGGTAGCAAAAGTAGGTTTTCCCTTCGATTTTATGGTCATGCCACCTTATTGTCTTTGTATTTTTGGTTCTTTGAAAGTAATTTTGTGTTTTATATATAATGTTTGCCATGGTTGTAAAGAAGTGAAAGACAATTTGCTTGACCTAATTAAGCAAGCTTAACTCTCGCGCGCCCTTGGTTTTATATGAATAGTATATGTTGTATTCGCCTATACAACCATTGTATAACAATTTGGGACCCTTAAAAAAAAGAAAAAAAGAAATTATTGAGTGGTCGTGGGGCACAGCCACGTGAGGCCATTTGCTTTATGCTAGAATACCCGGTCTTGATTTTAGGCCCCTCTGTTGGGTAGATCAAATTAACAAATCTAGCCAGAACATTCTACCTTGCACAATTCAAATGGAGCAATCATGCTTTTAAATTTAATATTAATTGCCAATTATGCTTTAAAAAAAATTACAAACATCTATAGACATAATTATTTCTTCTAACATTAAACTGTAAACCTTTTTGTAGCCTAGTGGGAATCTGCTCACCTTATCTAAGGGCACGAATCATATTTTGACCAAAATGTCTAAAAATAGCATAAATTAGCTAAGGTTCTCGATCGAAAGTTTCATTAAGAACTAACTCGGGCTAGTTCAGTTTAGTCGTATGTTAATAACTGAGTGCTCAAGGGGCCTAATCTTATTGACGATAAGATTTGAAATTATTTTTTTTGTCCCTATCAAGGAACTACTTTTCTCGCTTTGTTTGTTTGCGTTTAGTCGCACGTATCAGGTACCGTATCTCGTTCTTGTACTCGTTGTGATATAGAAAAACACATTTTTCTTCCTGGTATTTTTGTTTTGAAGATTTCTCGCGTGGACCCTTAAAAACACCTTCTGAACACATTGGACGGTTCGGATCGTCAAAAAAATGCTCGGATCACGGAGGTCCGGATAGGAAGTGAAACCTATAGATATATGTATATAAAAATACCCATCAAGTTCTATAAGATGGCCCTTCCATTATCAAGAATCAAAATACTATCATTGGTTTGCTTTCATAAAAATTTGGGGATTGAATCATGATGATTGGGTGGGTAGGAGCATATAAATTTTACTAATGGCGTGGCGTGCACTTCCTTTAATTAAATATTGTGCGAGTGTGGCGTGCTTATGGTTTCCACACATTCTACTATTAATTGTATTTAAAGTGATCAACCAAAGTTTAAAGTTGCCTCTGATTTGTTTTGATAAGCATTATCATTTTCCCACTTGACTTTGTTAGTATTTTTTTTTTTTTTTTTACTTTTTAGCATGAGCATCTCTTCTTATCTTCATTTTTAGCACTATCTTTTAATCTTTGGATAAGAGCAACTAGCTCATTGCAATAAAGTTTTGAAATCGTCTGCCTAAACATTTACTCTAATGCATTTGACTAGGGTTTAAACCTCACTAGCCACAACTTAAAATTGTTGTCTTTTACACCCTTCTCTTATTTTCTCAAAGAACATTTAATACTTCCTCCGTCCCTTTTTAAGTGTTTAACTTTTCATTTTGGGTTGTCCCTAAATAAGTGTGTGGTTTGAAAAGTTAATGGGTAAAAGTTTGTACAATTATCATTTTGCCCTTTTGAAAAGTTAGTGGGTAAAGAGTTAATGGGTAAAAGTGGAGGATAATTTTGGAAAGTAGAGGTAAAAGTGTAAAATGGAGGAAAAAGTTGATGTGGAAGGTGTAATGATGATGTTTTTTAATAAGTTGAATTTACGAAGTAACACATTTAAAAAGAGACGGATGGAGTAGAATATTGAAGGAAAAAAGAAAGAATATATTAATAGATCATAAAGGTAGATTTGAGAGTCGGGTTAATATTCAAAAAAGTTTAGCTAACTAGAAAATTAACTTCTTTTTGGCATAATTTTGGTTTGAAATTAAGAGAGATTCATGTGGATGATCCAAGGTGAGGAAATGGTAAAGAACCAAGGTCGAAAAGAATGAAAAAAATGATTCTATTTATTGGCCTCGAACGAAAGCAACGCTAGATTTTGTATATGCATGTATGGTGAGATGAAAGTATGCCTCCACCAACTTGACTACAATTATATACAGAGCTTCATATGGGATCCATGTATGGGATTATATGTCGATGTGTTTATACTGTTATATATTCTCAACACAAGTGCCCTCTTGGCCTCTTCCTATCCTTTTCCCACTCAACTAAGAGCCTCGCAAGTGGTGGCTAGCTCATGCGGTAGAGATCTTGGATGCCACACACTGCATCCCGGGATAGAGTCCCAATACCCCCTCCCCCATGTAATAGATTAGGAATGACGAATGACAAAAAAAAAAAAAACTAAGACTCTCTCTCTCTGCAAGATATAGAGAAAGAAATGGGTAAATTTCTTATATATCCGTTTGAATTTCGCTTGAAATCCACTTTGGTCCTTTGAGTTCTAATTTGAACCATTCTAAACCCATATTTCATAATACAATGTACCTCCTTTGTTGCATACCAAAATTTTGGACGGAAAATGCCCACGTGCGGTGCCATCCACATGAGGGGTATTTAGGGGATTGAACGGTGTATGAACAGCGGTAGCCATGGCCGCCGGTTGCCACCACTACCCTCGCCCCTTCTCTCCTTTCCTCTTTCAGACACTAATGCAGGATAACAAATTACAAATAATTACAATAAAAAGGATGAAACAAAAACTTACATATTAAAAGATGTGGATTGGAGTTGCTACTGTCCTAGACATTAATTACTAATCTTTTATGGGTTCCTTACGGACCACAAATCTCTCGTGAAGTGCAGGCTAAATAAATTGTGAGTCACAAATCTAAGTGAGTGGCGGCTCCAGAAAATCATAGAAGGGTGTTTAAAAATATTTACGATGTACTACTTCTAGACCATAAGAATAAAAATTTATCTATTAATATCAGCAATGTCATTCAAGAAAAAACAAAATACACAAAATGTTACAATTACACTTGATGAGTTTTCATAATTTGTGGGTTGGTTTTGGGCTTTGGGCTGGCTATTCAATTTTCTTTGAATTGGGTGTTCAAGAGTGTGAAAGTTGGGTGTTCAAATCAAAGCTAAACTAAAATTACTATATATATTTTATTTTATAATTTTTTTTTATAGAGTGTTCAAGTGACCACCCTTTCACAAAGGATAGAACGGCGCGCCTCCACTAAGTGAATGCCACTCCTTAAGAGTTAAGAACGTGCATAATGTTTTCGGGACAATTCTGTTTAGTTTTCATGGTGTTTCATTTGACGCTACAACTTCAATTTTGATTTTTGAGCTGGTGATGGAAACTAATTATACCACATTTGTTTTGTCTTATAGTTTGCTTTGTTTTGGCGTAAGATTGTGTTAAATCCAAAGAAAATAGAAAAAATATGGAGTATATATTTTCTTTTTTTTTGCACTCTTTCTTTCTTAATCATTTTTTCTTTTTTGTTTTTATTTTATTGATGTAATAAAAACTAAGAGTCATTTGCAATTAGGTAGGACAAGCAATCAACAAGATGAACATCACACTCTCAAAAGCCAGTACGTCACGGACACGGTAGATGACCTGGATTGGACATCATTTTAATTTTAGACATAATATACATTTGTATTTTATGTTTTTATATCTATATGGTTGACTCATTGAGTTCAATGGACTTAGGGGGGTGCTGTGCATGGGATGCACAACACCGTGCTGTGCAGCCATGTTGCGGCTGCGCCGGCACTTTTTCGAAGATCGGAGACGTTCACCACGTAGACCTAGTCGAGTACTACAAGTGTAGAAAAAATCAACTCGATCGGATATCTTTAAGTTTGTCATCGGAACACAAATACTTTGAAAACAAATGGAACACAAACACTAGATCAAAACCACTTTTTCATGTTATTTGTGTGCCGATGAGGCACTTAAAGATATCCGATCGAGTTGATTTTTGACACACTTGCAGTATTTGACGAGGTCTACGCGGTGAAAGTCTCCGATTGTCAAAAAAATGTCGGCACGGCCGCGCCGTGGGACTGCACAGCACGGTGTTGTGCATTGGGATGCACAGCACCCCCAGGTTCCATTTTTTAGATAGTAGAATTTGTTTTATTCAATCAATTGAATAATTTCGTCGGTATTGATTTTTGGCTGTTTTACGTATGTTATTGAAGATTGTCACATAGTGATGAAGTAGAAGTACACAATTATAGTAGTAACACCAGTATAATTGATATAAATTTATCTTGTTATTTAACTGAAATAAATTGATACAAAATTAACTGAAAACAAATTATATAAATTTCTCGTTTGACAATTATGTTTTTGCTCCGGTAAATACTGATCTTCGATCAATACAATTTTCTGCATAAACGGTAAGACACATTGAGGCCTATAAAATGAAGGTTCAAATTGTGGTAAATTTTGTTTTCTAAGTACACGAGAATTACGTGAAAGGACATCATAATTAAGGTAATATACAAAATTCATATGGTCCTAAAATAAGCTGCACGGTCGCAAGTAGTAGGTAATCAATGTTGGACCAATCTCCCCTCCAGTTTTCTTATGGGTCAGTCTGGTTTAGTTTTTGCTTTCGTGGGCCTCCCATGGGCCCACATCAATGATCGAAAACTTTCATTTTGTAAAGTTAGCCTACCAGTAAAATTTTTGCTCGATCAAAAATCGAAAGGTACACAACCAAAATAGATTTGTAAAAAGACAAAGTGAACCTATTTTTTTGCCGTAAAACAACTCGACGAACTATACAAAATGAACATCTCCATGCAACTCGACGAACTATACAAAATGAACATTTCGGATCGTCGTTGGGGAGATCGGTCGCCCAATGCGACTCCTCCAGTGGTCCACATAACGCAGCCTTGGACTCGAATTAATGACCCAAAGGGTCCCACCCGTTTGAATTAATGGCCAAAATGGTCCCACCGGTGTGGACCTTGGGGTTGGACCTCCAAACGTAAGGGGAAAAATGAACTTGTGACAGCACGGTAATGGCACGTGCCACCTAACAATTGGCACGTCCCCCACGTCCGCTGCATGCGTTTTCACCATGCCCTTCCTATTCTCCCAACGTCCAGACATGCAAAATGCTGTGGAGTTGAGTCGAAATTACTGTAATGCCCTTACAATTAACTTCCACATGGTAATTTTCTTGCTGAAACCAAGTTTGTAGTTAAGGTCTTAGTTTTATCTCATAATTTAGTTGCTATTTTCTTGCAATTGTTTTTGTTTATGCCTTGGGTGTAGAAGTGTACCCGTTTCTAATGTTTTGTGCATAAAAAAGGCCAATTTTCCGGAAATTGCAAGGCGTTTAGAGTTCCGCCACATACAAATGTCTGGAGTGAATTGAAAGCCGCGGAGGCAATTAAAAGGTATTTATCACACTTTGAATGTTTATTTAGATCGAATTTACCAGATTAACAAACAAGAAACCGTCCATGGGCAAATGAATGTCTTCTCTGTTCAAAGAATGATTCGCGCAGGTTTGATATAATTTTTTGCGACTCCGTTCCATAATTTTTGCCATAGAAAACAAAAAAATTGCATTCCTGATTTTTTAAAGATTTTCATAACATTTAAAATTAAAAGAAGAGTTACATAAATACAATTTTTAATTTTTTGCATCATTTAATATCATAAAAAGTATTTTTGGATATATTTTGTTTTGGTTGAAAATGACAAAATATAGATGGGACAAAAACTATGCGACGGAATGGAATATAATCTTTGGAGAAGTGGTTTGTTCTATATATATGTCTATTATTTTGATGGATGCCACAATATTCTAGTAACTTTTCTTGCACCATTTGTTATATTCATTAAGTAGTATTTTTCTTTTGTTTAGCTCAAACAAAACCAACAACCAATGCATAATTCTCCTCAGTAGTCATATTTAAAGAATTGTTGTACGCGAAATCGTACAGTCAAAACTGGTACTTGAGTCGGTGAAAGGCCTCTCAAAATTGATTTTGGGAGCGAGGGGATAATAATAATTGTCAAAATTTAATTTGAAGTAGTGAAATTTTGCATACCTTGTCGATGTTATTCGGATTCCCTCTTTAATTAGTGCGATTAATACCGTAAGTTAATAAAACTAAACACTGTAAAATTAATTAATTTAATTTAATGTGCCTTTTGATTTGATCTTTAATGCCCATAAGCCTACTCGCCCTCGACAAAAAAGATCGTCAAATTGACATATACTAGGCTGAAAAATTCTTCCCAGATAGTAGGTACACGTGGCCCACATTTCCACGTGGCCAAATCCAAGTTGTCTTCCACATTGGTTACATCTTGTTATCTTCCTCACCACGTGGCCAACTATATATTGTCCCCTTCTTTATCCAAGCCCCACTAAATTTTTTTTCACTTTATTTTCTTTTTTTTTTCTTTTACACAATTAATAATACTTCGTGTACCTGTCACAAAGTATTGTCATCGGCATCACTCAGATAAGCCAAAACTTTGAATTAATTGATCCCACGTAATCCTACAAAATATATTTTTGTTTCTATATGCTTTGAATTAATTCAAAAAAAAAAAAAGAAGCTCAAGTTGTTATGTTGCTTCAAGCAATTCATGCGTGTTAATAAAATTATTTCAATCACCACATGGAAAATTATTTACTTTTATTTGATCCGTATCCAGTAGAGATCGACCAATTATAATATTCTAACGTATTCAAGTTGAGTCAATAAATAAATGATTGTTTGGTTGTATTTATTTTTATTCTAAAGACTTGTCTATACCAACTATTATATCCGATCTAATGTATTCGCACGTCTTGCGTTCATACTATTTAAAAATTATGTTCGTTGACCAAAGACTTTAAAAAAAAAAAAGGGGCATTTAATTGCATATCAAATGACGTACATTGTTTTTTTCTTCTCATGAATAGTATTTTTAGAATTCAAGTCACCTTGACTTGCTTAAAGTAATCTTCTACTATGACTTTTAAACAAGAAATTAAGGTTTTGCTCCTTATTAGGTGACTTCAGACTTATATCTAAGTTGTTTAGAATATTATAGGCGACTTTTTTCCAATCTTTTGCCGGACCTTGCTACATGTACCGACCTGTACCGACCGAAATGCACAGAAAATGTACAGTGCATGCCCGGAGACCCACTTTTGGGTCGCACACGAGTGATCCGAACCGTTCATTATTCTTAAAACATTTTTCCGAGAGGTCTTACAAAATTTCAGCTCAATCGGACGCTTAGAAGTGCTTGAACCCGAGCATGCTCGGTATATTTTCTGTGCATTTCGTTTGGTACCCATAGGTTTTCTTTATTGCCTCCCCTCACAAGTCACAAACCAAACAAGTGAACTATTTCAAATAACAATAATAAAATAAAAAAATGAGGAAAATGATTTCCATACCCTCTTTTATCCCCCGAAATTCCTCTTTTTTTTTTGTCTTTATTCACCTTAAAAATTACTCCAGCAAATTGTCCTTATCTCATTAGTCACTTTTTTCGTACAAGGGCAATGAATAAATACAAAAAATGAAGTGTTTTGGGATATTGAAAGCATATTTTAAAAAAGAAGTCCCAAAATTTTCTCGTGCCCTTTCCCTGTTTCCATTTTAGAGTTAGAGTTAGAGAGAGAGAGAGAGAGAGAGAGAGAGTTGGTATTATCACTTTTCCACTGTCCGTTATCTTTTTAGGGAGAGAGAGAGAAAGAGAGAGGAGAGGGAGCGAGAGAGATACATCCTGTACAGAGACACAAAGTGGTACACACTCAGACACACATGACACATGTGTACAAAGAGAGGAAGAAATCTGGCAAAATTACGAATGGATTGGCGTAATTGAAATCTGAATCTGCAATCAACAAGCAAAATCTGATCCACCTTTTTTCCCCCTCCCGATAAAATGGCAGCCCCATTAACGGGGCTTCAACACAGGGACGGTGGCGGCGGAGGCGTGGCTGTAATGGCGGGTCCAGTGAACCAATCGAACGGCAGCAGCAACAACAACAAGGCTAGTAATTGCGTGAAGAATTCTGCCCTAAGATCGCCGATTCTGATCTTCTTGTACTTCCACAAGGCGATACGGACCGAGCTCGATGGACTCCACCGTGCCGCCATGGCGTTTGCTAATAATCAGGAGAGTGATGACATGAATCCGTTGTTGCGGCGGTATCACTTTCTTCGGTCGATTTATAAGCACCACTGCAATGCTGAGGATGAGGTAGGTTTTCGTCGAATTGTTCTGAATTTATTTAATCTTTGAAATCCCTATTTAGACCTAAGTCACAGTGCCGGGGGGGTGGAAGCTTGTTTTAAAAGTATCCCAAGGAACTAAAGTTAGCGAGAGCAAGGATTGAGATTGAGAGCGCGGAGTGCGCCAGCTGGAAAGCGTTGTTTTTTTTTTTTGGTTCGTCGGAAATTAGGAAAGCGTTGTTTAGAAATATCTCTAATAAGTTACTAAAATAAGTTACTAAAATTTGCGAGAGCGAGGATTAGGATAAATAGCGGAAGCGCCTACTGAAGAATTATGCGCCTACTGAAGAATTATGCGACAAAGGTCTAGACCTTGTAATTTGATTTTTTTCCCATGGCGTGTACTTTTGTTCCTGTCGTGTTAGTTTTAACAATTTTCTATTATTTAAATCAATTTGAATGTCCGCATTCTTTGGCCTATATTGGGAAAATTAGAAGTCCCTTGACCTGATTGTGAAATTTTATCTTATTTATATTTTGGTGATGTTGATTGTTTTGATTTTCTTTTCTTTACATATGTTCAGCTTCATTATCATGTTTTAAATTAAATGTGAGATACCACTAGAACTGTTCAGTGATTGGATGTTTATCATGTTTTTTAGTGACTTTCCTAGATTCTGTATAATCCACTTAGTAGGGGAATTATAACCTAGAGCTTGAAAAGATCTTAGTCAATTTAATTCTTATGCGTTCTAAGTTGGGGGAAAATTTTTACCGACTTGTGTATAATACAGGTTAATCAGGAAAAATTGGTTAATTTATTGCATTCCAGGTGTTTCTCCTTTCATGCTGCTTGATCACTGAGCAACTGTTAGTGAACGCTGGATATTAACTGAGGATTTAATGATCGGAAAAAAAGGAATATATAAGAGGCTTTAGACGGAGGGAGGTAGTGAAATTGGAAGTGGAAGATGGATTAGAGGCTGAAGAGATATATGTATTGGTATTCTTGTTTAAATTCAATTCTTCATGGGAAGGATGTCAAATACTAATTCTTATTCAACAGTCATTTGAAATCAATCATGATATAACTTTGAATCTGAATGCCGAAATATCCGTATGGGACTACTTAACCTAAATTTGAGCTTGTCTCATTGGATAAGAATACCCTTCATTTGGAATTCACATCCAAATGGAGCCTGAGATCTATTGTTTCTGCTATTAATCCTTTTTTTTTTTTTGGGATGAGACTTTTTGGTGGGAAGCAATGAAATCTGATGGCATAAAGGGCAAATCTATGATTAAATTTGGATTGAAAGAAAATTCAAGATTAGTGCTTTTGTTTTTCACTTTTTTGATAGTGTGGCATGAATGCGAGTTTGATGAATGATGAGATATGGCTTGCTCAGGAAAGTTATGAGTGACTGCTGACTGGTCTTGGTGGGATGGAAGAGAAGATTTTTGAACATGACAGGGTTGGGTCCGAGAAGCTTTGGCACAAGACCGTCGAATGGTGATTTGAGAGGGCACAGCTAGATGGCAAAAGTTTCTTTTGAACCTTTGCAATAGAGATAAGAAGAATGCATATTTAGTTATACTTTAATGGAACTCCAAAGCCACTAACATATAGAACAATATACTTGTGCATGACAATGGTCCTGAATAATGTTGGGTCACTTTCCTTGCAATATGTGCGTAGTCTATTTATGATTTCATCCTAGAGTGCTCTCTCAATACGGGGCTGAGGATTTGCTCAGGCTTGGGTTTGATTCTTTGTTTGGGCAATCTTAGGAGTTAGAACCAAAACCAGTTACCTGGTAAGTAAACGATATTCGTAACTGGTATGTTGTATTGGACCTGCAGGTCATCTTTCCGGCTCTTGATATACGTGTGAAGAATGTGGCACGAACTTACTCCCTTGAGCATGAGGGAGAAAGTATCCTTTTTGATCAGTTGTTTGCGCTGCTGAATTCAAATGTGCAAACTGAAGATAACTCCAGGAGAGAGTTAGCCTCCTGTACTGGGGCTCTTCAAACATCTATTAGCCAGCACATGTCCAAGGAAGAGGAGCAGGTAATCTTTCATTTCACATCATATTACAATCGTCTTTGTGAATCAGATATATAATGGAAGTTGATTCTTGTGTGCGTTGTTTGTTGTATAAATTGTGGGAACATGGGGATTGGGTAGTAAAAAGAATATAGCACACCAGATCCCAGGATTGGATGTTGTCATGTCTGTCACCTTCCAAATCAATAGAACCAAAATTGTTGGTAATTTGAAGTTCCCAGCTAAGTTAGGTTGGACTTTGGATTTGGCAGGTCTTCCCCTTGCTTATTGAGAAGTTTTCGTTCGAAGAGCAGGCATCATTAGTGTGGCAGTTTCTGTGCAGCATTCCCGTAAGTATGATGGCAGAGTTCCTTCCATGGCTTTCTTCCTCTATCTCCTCTGATGAATGCCGGGACATGCGTAAGTGCTTGGGTAAAGTAATACCAGAAGAGAAGCTTCTTCAGCAGGTGAGTGCCCTTTGACTTTGTACAATGTGCTTGGAAAGTCTCTCAAACTGAATAGTAGTTGTAATTGTTTTCTTACTTTTCTGTTCTTAAGGTGATTTTCACCTGGATGGATGGGGCAAAAACCAAGGACAATCATAAAAGCTGTGAAGATGATTCTAAGCACCAAAGTTCTGCGGATGCTGAGACTAGCACCTTAATCAGTCCAACTGATAAAGCGCATTGTGCCTGTGAATCTTCCAGGAATGGCAAAAGAAAATATGGTGAACTAAATTTTGACCTTGAGGAAGCCACTCTTGCTCGCCCAGTAGATGAAATATTGCACTGGCATAAGGCTATAATAAAGGAACTAAAAGATATAGCTGAAGCAGCAAGGAGGATACAGTTACGTGGAGATTTCTCTGATTTATCAGCATTCAATAAGAGGCTGCAATTCATTGCAGAAGTTTGTATCTTTCACAGGTGTGTTTCTGTTTGTAGTTTCCCATTTGATATTCCTTTTCTGGCAGTATATATATATATATATTTGTGAGGGAGCCCTCACAGGAAACTTCTTATATATATATAAGTGAGCTTCCCATCAGGACTCCCTGATGGGCTTCCCATCAGGGAGACCCCCAATTCTCCTATTTCCCGATCAAATTTTCATGATCCGAACCGTCCAATGTGTTTAAAAGGTGTTTTTAAGGGTCCCCGTGAAAAATCAGTGAAAAAAAATACCGGGAAGGGCTTGATCCGATCATTTTTCGATAAAAACGCATATATACAGTTTTTATCGAAAAATGATCGGATCAAGCCCTTCCCGATATTTTTTTTCACTGATTTTTCACGGGACCCTTAAAAACACCTTTTAAACACATTGGACGGTTCGGATCGTGAAAATTTGATTGGGAAATAGGAGTACCTGATGGGAAGCCCATCGGGTATACTCGATTGGAAAGATGTCGTATATATATATATATATATATATATATATATATATATATATATATATATATATATATATACAGTCCTTATCTAGTCCGGGATCCCGGATCCGGGATTCATAGTTCCGGATCAAATTTTGACGATCCGAGCCGTCCAATGTGTTCAAAAGGTGTTTTCCAAGGTCCACGCGGGAAATCTTCAAAAAAAAATACCGGGAAGGGCTTGATCCAAGCAGTTTTCGCAAAAATATATATATACGGTTTTTCGAAAAAGCGCTGGATCAAGCCCTCCTTCCCGGTATTTTTTTTTGAAGATTTCCCAGCGTGGACCTTGGAAAACACCTTTTGAACACATTGACGGCTCGGATTTCCCAAAAACAATTTTTAAAAGCATCAAAACACCGAAAAGGCTTCAATCCGGGATCCTTGACAGGATCGCCGGTGTATATATATATATATGAGGCCCGATCAAGTCCGGGAGTCCCGAATCCGGGACTCCACCTTCCCGATATTTTTTTGACGATCCGAACCGTCCAATGTGTTCAAAAGGTGTTTTCCAAGGTCCACGCGGGAAATCTTCAAAAAAAAATACCGGGAAGGGCTTGATCCAAGCATTTTTCCGCAAAACTGTAAATGTACATTTTTTGCGAAAAAATGCTTGGATCAAGCCCTTCCGGGTATTTGTTTTTGAAGATTTCCCGCGTGGACCTTGGAAAACACCTTTTGAACACATTGGACGGCTCGGATTTTCCAAAAACATTTTCTAAATGCTTCAAAACGCTTCAATCCGGGATTTCCGGGATCCTTGACAGGATAATTCGTGTATATATATATATAGAATTATATATTTATATATATTTTTTGAGTTAACAATTAATATTTTTAGGTAGTTCACTAGTTTGCAATTGGCATGTGTGATTAATGCTGGTTGAAGCCTATGGCATACTTCACGAGCACTAGATATTGGAATCTTTCCAATCCTACCCTATCTTTGGTATAGTTATGATTTTGCTCTTGGAATTATTCTTGCCCGTGGAACAACGTTGAGGTTTCATGTTACACAAAATTCACATAGTTGCAATTTTTGGCTCTGTTGTGGCGATTGGCCCCTCACATTTTGTATGACAAGCTTTTTTCTTAATTTGGACTGCAGTATTGCTGAGGACAAAGTTATATTCCCAGCTTTAGATGCAGAACTCTGCTTCGCAGAGGAGCATGCAGAAGGAGAAAGTGAATTTGAGAAGTTTAGATGCTTGATAGAAAGTATTGAAAGTTCTGGTGCCACCTCATCTTCTGCTGAATTTTATACGAAGTTGTGCTCACATGCAGATCATATTATGGACACCATACAGAAGCACTTCCACACTGAGGAAGTTCAGGTGAGGATACTGCTTATAGAATTTTTGTCATTGGTTTTATTTTCTTCCCAAACTTTTCTGTTAGACTTGCTGGCATTTGATGGCAATTGAAAATAAGCTCAGGTTACTTAGGGTTTGGAGCATGTATTTTTTCATTTTTTATCACCTCTTTAAATGCAGGTCTTTGTTAAATGCTATACTTCAGTGTTGTCTCTGTGTCAATGCACAATCACAACTCAACTTTATGTACCACTTTTGAGGATGAAGACATATACTAAGAAACCACATTTGTAGGTTCTTCCACTTGCGCGGAAGCATTTTACTTGCAGGCGCCAACGAGAACTTCTGTATCAAAGCTTATGCGTGATGCCTTTGAGGCTGATAGAGTGTGTTTTACCATGGTTGGTTGGATCACTAAGTGAAGAAGAATCCAGATCTTTTCTTCACAATATGCATATGGCAGGTCTATTTTGTTTCCTTTTATTTCTATTGAAATCTTTTATTACCTGTTGACAGTAGTCCATAGGTTGGTCAATAGACATGACATTTCCGCCCTGTAATTTATGCTGTACCCTTTTATTCACTGCCTTGAACGTTAGCTGCTTATGCCTTCCTACAAGAGTCAGTATTGGCTGTTTCTTACGTGTGCGTGGTATCTGATGCAGCTCCACCATCGGACTCTGCACTGGTTACTCTTTTCTCTGGATGGGCATGCAAAGGCCGTCCAAGGGATGTTTGTTTGTCTCCCAGTGCTATTGGTTGTTGTCCTGCAAAAGTATTGAATGGAACCACAGAAAATATTAACAAGTCCTGTTGCCCTTGCACCTCGCTATCCACGGAGGATAATCTTCCAATTGGTGGCCTGGATAATCAAGGAAGGCCAGCCAAGCGGGGGAATTTGAATTGTAGGGAAGAGATTGGTACTTGTAATCCTTCAAGAACTCTAAATACACCAAAAGTATCTTGTGGAAATCAGTCTTGTTGTGTTCCAGGATTAGGAGTTAATACCAGCCATTTGGGAATGACTTCTCTTGCCGCTGCAAAATCTATTCGCTCGTTATCCTTTGGTCCTTCTGCTCTTTCCCTCAACTCCAGTCTTTTCAACTGTGAAACAGATATAAGCCTGACTCATATTGGCTGCACAGCCCGACCCATTGATAATATATTTCAATTTCATAAAGCGATCCGCAAAGATTTGGAATATCTGGATGTTGAATCGGGAAAACTGGGTGATTGTGACCAAACTTTCCTCAGACAGTTTAATGGAAGATTTCGGTTATTATGGGGCTTGTATAGAGCACACAGTAATGCGGAGGATGACATAGTGTTCCCAGCGTTAGAATCTAGAGAAACGCTTCATAATGTTAGCCACTCTTACACATTGGACCACAAGCAGGAAGAAGAACTATTTGAGGATATTTCATCTGCACTTTCTGAGCTTGTTCAAGTCCATGAAAAATTGAAGAATGTCAATATGACTGGAGATTCATGTAGAACCTTTGGTTCGTGTGAAGGTGATGACAGCATGAGAAAATACAATGAGCTTGCTACGAAGGTTCAGAGCATGTGTAAATCCATAAGAGTGTCACTAGATCAGCATGTTTTCCGGGAAGAACTAGAACTCTGGCCTTTATTTGATAGGCATTTTTCTGTGGAGGAGCAGGACAAAATTGTTGGTCGTATAATTGGTACTACTGGTGCAGAGGTGCTCCAGTCAATGTTGCCCTGGGTAACATCTGCTCTTACTCAGGACGAGCAGAATACAATGGTGGATACATGGAAGCAGGCCGCTAAAAACACAATGTTCAGTGAGTGGCTTGATGAATGGTGGGAAAGGACTTCTTCTGCATCTTCACCTACTGCACCATCAGCTGTCCCTCAAGGTTTGTGTCCATACTTCTGTTAGTACTGTGGATCGGTGTACAGTCACCGCTGGCTTGTAATTTTTTTCCGGCTCATAACTTGCTAGACTCCTAGTCTTCCAAAAGATAGCAAGCTTCTGCTTCTTAATTCTTAAAGTGTTATTTGATTATTGCATATGGCGGATCTCCCTCTCTCTCACTCATGTTTTTATGTTATTGAAGGCACTGATGTTTTCGAAGGGCTGGACCAAAGTGGTAGTACTTTCAAGCCTGGCTGGAAAGATATTTTCCGGATGAATCAAAGTGAGCTTGAATCTGAGATAAGAAAGGTTTCCCGGGATTCAACTCTTGATCCAAGAAGAAAAGCCTATCTAATCCAAAATCTTATGACCAGGTTTTCGTTGTTAGAACCAGCTTGAGAAATTTTGACTGTTTCTGCTTTTACTCTGATGCACACTCCTCACCCAAGTTTATTGACTTGTTATCATAGTCGCTGGATAGCTGCTCAGCAGAAGTTACCTCAAGCAAGAATAGGTGAAACTTCAAGTGAGGAAGATCTACTTGGATGCTCTCCATCTTTTCGTGATCCAGAGAATCATGTGTTTGGGTGTGAACATTACAAACGGAACTGCAAACTTCGCGCTGCTTGCTGTGGCAAGTTGTTTGCTTGCAGGTTCTGCCACGACGAAGTTAGCGACCATTCGATGGACAGGTACCATTTTGTTTTTCATTATGCTTTATTCTTGTTGAAGTTTTATGTATTTAATGTTAGTCCAGTTATTTGCAGAAAGGCTACATCTGAAATGATGTGTATGAGCTGCTTGAAAATTCAGGCTGTTGGACCAATTTGTACAACACCTTCTTGCAATGGACTTTCAATGGCAAATTACTACTGTAGCATTTGCAAATTTTTCGATGACGAAAGGTGAGGGACCATTGATTAGGGCCTCTCTTTTCCCAACTTATTATCGGTGGATTCATTATGTTTTTCTACTTTAGGATTCTGTTAGAATTCCTATATCTGTAAACAAAGTCAATAGATGAATATACCAAAATGGTAATGTGAATACAGGGGGATTTACAAGGGGATTCTTTCGGTAACATATGGAAATGTTTTACTGAAAACCAGGAAAGAATCAAAAAAGAAAATGGAACAAAGTACAATTAGTTGATCAATATCAATGTTTTTTTACTTATAATAAAAAAAAATCTACATCAAAGGCGGTTTTGGGGCTTGCCTTGTGGCAACTGAAGCAAAAACGTTCTTGGGCGTTAATTTTTTAGTGGAGAACCACAAAAACGTTTGCCCATCCATCAGAGGCATACGCTATCCCGCCTTTTCGCCCTGATGACGGAGGCGAACACATCATAAGAGTCGGTTCTTTGTTTTGGTAAGTGAAGAGTCAATCCATTATAAGTTGTTGGGGCAAAGACGATTTCCGCATATTTGTGAGATGACTTAGAGTGCTTTGAAAGGTTGAATCTTGTATAACACACTATGTTTTTATGCCTTAACATGCTTTTTTGTGAATTCTATTTACTATTTTCTTACTTTTAGTAAGGCGGTTTTTTGCAAACATTATCCCTCTTTTAGTGGTATATTAATTAGTTTTATTTCTTATACATATGAAACAAACTACGAACGCTTATGGCGCACGCCTCACCTCTTGAGAGGTCATCCGCCTAGCCTTGCGCTTTCGCCTCTAAAACCTGTCATTTCAGAACTGTTTTGAATAGTCCAGCCAAAAGACACCAATAATACTGAAGTCCAGAGCCATAATGCCATTACAAGATAAGCATGAGTGAACAGTAACTTGTAAACCGTGTACTGTTTTAAAATCATGATTTAGGCTCATTCTTGCACGCAGTTTTGAGAACAATGGAAGTAAACTGACTATGAGTTCCCATACTAGTCTTGTCACCCGTGGACACCATTGTCATGTTGCTAAATGTCACCTTCAAATATTGTTGTCATATGGCAGTGTGGAATTTTGCGTTGAGGGAGGGATCATGTGTTTTCTGTTTTCTTGTGTTGTTTTCTATTGGATTATGTGCATACTAGTCTAAACTGAAGATTTGAAGCATTTTGATTTTTCTGCTGGAGAACTCGAGTGGATATACCGATTTCTTTGGTATTGAACCTTGTGGAATACGATGAATGCTGCACCGTGTCTGAATTAGTGCCATCAAATATCACAGTTCACATTTGAATTCCTGACATGGAATGCATTGTGGAGAAGTTGATTCTTTTTTAATGAAGTATCCTGGATGTACAACTATTACCCATGTGGAGTTGCTGTGGTCATGTTTTTTTTAACGTTCCAGTAATTTAGTGTTTCGCCTTTATTAGTATAAATTGTATGATCTGACAATTTATATGTATAATCTAGTGGAAGTAAACACTGATGTTGCTTTTACTCTGTTTTCTCACCACAGGACAGTTTACCATTGCCCATTTTGCAATTTATGCCGCCTTGGGAAGGGACTTGGTGCTGACTTCTTTCATTGCATGACCTGCAATTCCTGCCTTGCAATGAAATTAGCAGATCATAAGTGCCGGGAGAAAGGTCTGGAAACAAACTGTCCCATATGCTGTGATTTTCTCTTCACATCCAGTGCCACTGTTAGAGCTCTACCTTGTGGTCATTTTATGCATTCGGCATGCTTTCAGGTTTGGTCTTCGTTTGCTTCTGCTTTTCTACCTGTTTCTGTTTTGTTTAATTTGTAGTTGGTTTGGCCTTTCAGCAAGCAAAACTGTATTCGGTGCAATGCTTGAAACTCCATATTGTTTTCATTTTGTCAGGCTTACACTTGCACTCACTACGTTTGTCCAATTTGTAGCAAATCTTTGGGAGACATGGCGGTAAGATTATCCTTCTTATTTTCTAAAGTAATTGTACTTCACATAACCTCATTCAAAATGCTTTCTTTTCTTGGTTCTCACTACTCAGTTCTGACACCTGAGCAGCATGCTGGTTTATGTATTGCTGTCATTTTCAGACGGAAAAATTTATTTGCCTGAAATTGCATGTTCTTGAATGTGGGCCTTTCTAGGACTGTGTAAAGTACCTATTCTTTCCAATATCTTGTTTATTTTGTTAATGACTATCTCCACTCCTTGTTTTATGCTTCCTAAAAAATTTGGAAGTTATGTAGTCAAATCTTCTTGAATTGAACCAGATGATATACATGTATTAATGTATTAGAAGTTGTGCTACCCATGCATGTCAAAATCTTGAAATTCCTATGTCACAATTGCTTTATCTTTAAAAATGGAGTTAGCAGGGTGTGGGGAAAAACAATCATGGGATGAAGAGGACTAAGGTCCGATGATTTACGGAGCAGAATCTCGTCCCCATTGAACCTATTATAGCATGTTTACTTTCCTTGGCATCATTTTATGCAAATGAGATTTGCATGACAGACTTTGTTTAAATGGATAAAACCTGGAATTTGGAGGATTTCCTTATTGTTTGGAGCAAGCCTGTATAAGTAAGGATATCTTGGGTTTACAGAAGTTTGGAAGACTTGACCAAAGAGAACATAGTCTTGCGGCTGACTATATATTTTACCCTCCTAAGTGGTCAATATACTTTTTATTTTCAGAAATCTAAGTTGACCCCATTCTTAAATTTGCAAGAAATCTTCATCTTGTTTCTTCCACTTGAGGTCTGGAATAAAACCTATTGTCTATTAATCGTATGGTGGACAGAGGAATTCTCATTAGCACACTAAGTCGCTGGGATCCCGTTCTAAGGCGCATTTAATGAAAGTAACGGATATCCAGCTATCTAATTTTTAGCAGAAGATTAATAGTTTAAAGTTCCATTAGCCCCTTAAACCGTGCCAAAACTTTGCACAGGTTCTTCATTCCCATCTTTTTTTCCCATCTAGTCTAGTCCAAACATTTCTGTTATTTATTTGAGGAGATGTAAGCTGTACACTCAAACATTCTGCTTGAGTCCATGTGCACGAGTGTCTAACACCATGTAATTTCTACTAGAAAGTGAAGCAAGTTAGGTTGTTGACCAGGTAGTGGAATTTGATTCTATGGTTTTCTGTGTCTAACCTTTGTATTCAGGTGTACTTTGGCATGCTTGATGCCTTGTTGGCTTCTGAGGAGCTCCCTGAAGAATACAGGGACCGCTGTCAGGTAAACCATGCGTTCTACATATGCTCATTCTTGTTGGCCCTTAACTTCTGAAAGCTGTGTTTTAAGTGATTAACTGTTTGGTTCACCAGGATATACTGTGCAATGACTGTGATAAGAAGGGAACTTCACGGTTTCACTGGCTTTACCATAAGTGTGGGTTTTGTGGATCGTACAATACCAGAGTGATCAAGGTTGACTCAATTTCCAATTTCTCGACATCCAACCAAGGATAGACTTCCAAATGATTGATTCAGGTGAGTAAATTTTTTGCTATTTTTACCACCAATAATACTTTACTTTGTTGCTGTACACCTGACCGCCAATTCAGTTTTCTCAAATTCTGTCTCCGTAATCCTTGGCTGGTCTCCCCGTCTGCAAACTCATATGAAGATTAACCTATTAGTCAGAAGAGTTGGTGCAGACCCATAAGAAATATGTACCTTTGCTGGACACTTTGCCTCCAGCCCATTTTGCTCATCCATTTTGACAATCATGCCCTTTAAACAGATCAACAAATAATGTATTTTTGGTTTGCAAATATTTTTTTAGAAAATTTTTCACCAATCAGAAGATCTCAATTCGTTTTTTATTCTTGTAGACCAAGATTCAAAATCCTTCAAAATGAAAACAACCCTTCAAAGGATCAACAAATAATCCATTTTTTAATAATTTTTCAGTATAGTGAGAATTTGTTCTTTGACTTCTTGTAGACCACGTTTTCAAAATCAATAATTTGTTCTTTGACTTCTTGGAGCCCATGTTTTCAAAATCATTCAAAAAGGAGTACGACAGATAATGTAAGGAAAATGCTAACCACAGGTCCACACCCCTTTAGGGTGATGGATAATGTGGAAAAGATGTATTAATATCCGATAAAGTGTATCGATATCTGTGGAAGTTTATTGATATCCATTAGATGTGTATAGATATTCAAACTTGTTTGGCATTATATAATATAACTAGGCAGTAGTCAGCAAGACCCATAGCGTAAAGTATTTTTTGAGGTACTTCACTAACGATTTGAGATGTGTGTCGATATCTTAAGTTGGATATTAGCCTACAAAGCATGTTAAGCATTCTAGGTTTTTGGAAGCGGGAATTATGCATATGCTTACCTAAAAAATAACAGAACATACTAAAAAATATATCAAAATTTAGCTGTCTCTCGGTGTCCTTGAGATAATAATTAGGCAGGTCAGACAGTTCAACATGGATGCTTCTTCGAGTCCTTGTAGCATCAGCTATAATTACTTTGATACCATCACGGGCGCCTGGGTGGATGGTGTGTATACAGAAGAGTCTTCCTCTTTGGTTTCTTTTTCCTATGGTCAAGCCGTTACACGTGCAAAATCTGAGCTCTTATCTCTTTCTCTGTGGCAGGGTTTGTGCTGTTAAGGGGCACTCACAAGGTTCAAAATTAACCTTCCGATTGCCAAATCGACGAAGGAGATGTTGAACATATCCAAGTGCGACACAGTTAATACCAAATCCAATCCATTTTTGCAAATGTAAACGGCTAGAAAAGATGCAGTCTGGGTTTCCAAAACTGCTAATCAGAACAAGCCAACAGTTGAAGGTTGAAAATTTTGATGCCCTGCAGATTCAAAACCCTAGCGCTCGCATCCGGCTGCTACACCGTGTTTTGATTAAAGTGGTGAAGGTATTTTTCTTTCAGAGTAAAAAAGGTTTGGAAAAATTACTGGTGCATTATCCTAAATGCTGAATTTAGCCGGTTATCGTTGAAGGTGCTTGGAACATCGGATTCTTCTTTTCGAACTTGCGGAAAATATATACTGGGGAGTGTTTGGGTAGTAGATTCATTTTGAGGGTAATTTGTCAAAAAATTGTTTGTTCTGATAAAGATATCTGCATTTCAATCTTATGCCATATCCGAGCAAGAAATACAAAAATTGGAAATAGAAAACAGTATTCTTATTGTTTCGTTTCATTCTTGTATTTTTCGTTTCTTTCACTTTCCCTCAACATAGCTAAAAACAGACCTCGTTTTCCAGTTAGCAAAAAAATCTTTGGGTTCATTAGCCATTTATCCTGTTGTTAATTTTCGGCGTCTTGAAATTTGTTTGGGGTGTGCGTAAGCGGACTAGACACCAAGTTATCGAATACAAATACAGGAGAAAATTTTGGGTGCAAATAGGTACCACACGCGATATATCTGAGTGCGAATCTCGGCCGTCTAAAAGTGTTTTGGATAGTCCAAATTTCTCCGTTCCTTATTCTTTCACTCTCTCAAATCTGGGCCGTCCAGCTGGCACCCAAGTTTTTCTCCAAAACAGACTGTGTTGTGATCTTAACTTGCAAGTTGCAAATTGAATTTTGTTTTTTTAGTAGAACCCAATCAATTTAATAGATCCAAACATATGCGACCTATAAGTCTTTAACTGGTAATCCGACAGGTTAGCAAAATGGTCTTGCTTTGGAATTTAAGGGTTTGCTTCCATCTAAGGTCTCAGTTTCGATTCTCCTTGCCGACGAACTCTTGGAGCCACAGATGGTTATGCATGGGGTTATCTGCGTCATTCATTCATTAGGGGGGAATTAAGTCAGTGTCGAAGTGCAGTTCTCACCCGAACATCGAGTTACTAAAATAAAAAAAAAAAGTCTATAGCTGGTGGTACCCTGGTAATATGTCTGGGGACACCTATGTGGCCAATAATGTAGAAGGTCTATTTGGTTGACTTGACCCCCACTATCCTATCTCGTCCACGCATGCATAATGTTTATACATGGATCTTATCTAGATTATTTTAGAATAATAACACAACATTCCTCCTAACTTTCATATTTAACTATTAGCCACGTATAGTTAATATTGGAAATAACCAAAGAAATATCAATAACTAGCAGTGATCTGTGTCTGAAGGTACTATTCTACATAACACAACATGGATACGTACTAAAATTGATGTCCCATCCACCGACATTGGTACAATTTAAAGTCGATGCTTGACACATTCTACCGATTAGGTAATTAAATATTCTCGTTAAGATAATTTATTGACATGATTGAAATGAACTTCCAATGCAAACTCTAAATCTTTCATAACACAATAGTAACGAAATAACAAAATCTAATGCTCTGCTTTTTGGCAACCCGGATGAGGACCCAATTGAATTAATGTGCAAATCATATTATGATTTATGAGTATCCAATTATCTAATTGGGGATTGCAAGTAAGGAGAGAGAGGAGTAATAATTACTATGCAATTATCTGCGAAATAAGTTTTATTCTTTACAAGAAAAGGCAGCAGTTATATGGGGATACGTTGCCTAAAAAGTGAGGAGAGATTGGACAACGGGTAGATTTATTAGGAGAATATTCTCCTATTTTTTACTCCATAAAAGAATTGATCGGACAACTACAATCTTTTAATATAAAACGATGATCGGACGGCTAAAAAGTTACTCTTGTTTATACACCTAGACATTTTCTGTTCTATTTTATACAATAGAGACACCTGTAAATCGAAAAAATAGTTATTAGTATGATCTATATGCAATTTGTGATCAAATAAAACTTTGGAACCTTTGCAGTAGGGAAGGTTGAGTTGTGGAAAATAAGATTTAAATAAAAACCACAGATATTCGGAAAAACTATTGATCCGCCATTGTGTTTGTAATCAGAGCCATGTCCAAGAATTGCAAGGATAAAAACGAAAATCATTCTCATCCAATATTCCCTTGTAAATCGTTCTGAATATTTGTCATTTATTATAACTTACAAATTGTAATATCAGAAAATTTAAAGTACAAATAAGTACAAGATGAAATTTAAAAGTGCTTTTATATAAATTGAGTGCAAAATCTTAAAACAGATTGCTCTGTCTAGAGTGGAACTAGAATAGGATGTTTTTTGTTTGCTTGTGTTTTAGTTTTGTTGCCTTTTGCCTGGTTTGTAAGTGTCTCCGGTATGCCCAGGACGTCCCGCTAGCATGCGCGCATTTCGATTAATTTCGGTACTTTGTCCTTCTCCTCCAAATTGGATGTCCAGGCTAGCATGCGGGCATCTCGATTAATTTTGGGCTTTGAAAGTAACAACCAGACATAACCTCCAGTAACCTTAAGAGGTTGCTGGCAAGAGAAATCAAACCTATGAGGTATGCCACTTAGCTTGTTGTGTTCTTGTTTTAATGAAATTTAAATTATACCAAAAAAATGATCTTAAAACACAAAAACTATATACACATATAGAAATGCAAGCACTTACACCTGAGACTCATGTAGATTAATGGTTCCGGATACATTTGTGTTGGGTGCATTTTTGTCTCTGTCTATGGTATTGTTGATATTGAAATATCGATTTTTTGTTTGAATATTTAGATATACAAACGAAGTAACATTCATGACAGCCTAATCATATTTTCAAGAAAGCTATGGCCGTCAAATCATTTCTTTTTAAAATATATGTAGTGGATATTCTCTTAGAGCATCTCATCAGGGGAGACAAATGTATCACTATTTAAATGTTATTTGATAAATGAAACTTTAAAAACCCCAAAATCGACTCAACAAATTTTTTTCAGAATCTTCGGGTGATAAATTTATAACTGTTTTCGTTTGTACATGCCTATAAAAGAATGTATCGCAGTGAAATTCTTTTAGTTTTTTTTTTTTTTGAGAGGGAAAAAAAAACGTTGGAGAAAAAAATAGGGAGTGATTTTCAAACCCCAAATATGATGTCGAATAGTAAAATTTTTATGTTTCGATTTTGTGATGTTTTTTTAAAAAGTGAATTAATTTATAAAAGGTGTTTTTTTTAGAGAAAGGAAAAACGTTGGAGAAAAAGAAATAGGGGAATGATTTTCAAACCCCAAATATGATATCAATACCTTTTTTTTTTTTTGTTATTTAGTAAAATTTTTATGTTTAAATGTTTCAAAAAAAAAAAAATAGCGTGGATGTTAATTTTGTGGTGTAAAAATCAATTACAGTAGTACCAAAGAACGTAAACAATTTAACATCATGATGCATAGCTGTAAGCCGTAGCCAAATTTACGCTCTTTCACGAGGAAGGTGACGAAGAAGAAGAAGAAGAAGAAAGAAAGAAAGCAAAGAAGAAAAAAGTGAAAGCTTCTTATTGGCGCCCTATTTCCCTCTCTCGCTCTCCGCGTCTTGTAAATTTCCAAAACCCTCATCATTTCTTCCAAAATTCGATTAGATCTTATCATTGCAATTTGGAGTGATCCAATGCTTAGAACCTTGTGCACTTTGTGCGTCAACTTTTGATGGGTTTATTATCTCAATACCGTGGTAGATTTGCTGATAAGAGGGTTACAATTGAGCCTGCAAACTGTTTGGTTCTTCGTTGCAATTGAGAATCTAGAGAGAGAGAGAGAGAGAGAGAGAGAGAGAGAGAGAGAGAGAGAGAAGATGGGTGGTTCGAAAATGGAAGGAAGCTCAGCCCCACCGCTTCGTCGAGACCCATATGAGGTTTTGTGTGTTTCTAAAGATTCAACTGACCAGGAGATTAAAACTGCTTATAGAAAGCTTGCTCTTAAGTAAGTACATTTCATTTTCATTTTTAAAAATATTTTGTTCTGTGTTTAATTTAGATTTCTTGGAATTTTGTTACTTGAAGTTTACAATCTGGGTTGTTTCATTGATGGGTTGTTTTGAGATGAAAACTGCTTATGAGAAAGCTTACTCTTAAGTAAGTTCATTCCATTTCCTTTGTTTTTTTTTTCATATTTTTTATTATTGTTTAGATTTCTTGGGATTTTTTTACTTGAAAATTTCAATCTGGGTTGTTGAAGATGTGCTGTCTTGATCCTTACGACTGTTAGATGGGTTTGAATGATAGAAAACTACATTTGAAATAGATTGCAAACTCAATCCTTTGCTTAGTTTATTGGGCATAAAGAAGTGATGAGTTATAGGAGTAGAAACTGATTGGTTTATATGATGTTTTATGCTTTTCTTAGATTTCATTTCCATTCACATTTTTGTTATGGGTTTAATCTGGATGGAGCTCTTTTGTTTTTTTCCTTAAAAGCGTGTTGCTTTAAGTTTTCAATATGGGTATTAAAGATGTGTTGTCTTGATCCAGAAGACTATTAATTGCATTTGGATAAAAGAAAAATGCATCTTAGTTTGATTCGAAACTCAAATATTTGCTTAGTTATTGGAAGAGTACAAGCTTAGTGTGTATCCAGATTTGTGCTGAGAAAGACTAAAACTTGGAGTTTATTTTTTTCTGGGTTTAATATAGTAAACTCTTGCTTGCCTTGGAATTGTGTTACTTTGATCAATCTGGTTGCTTAAGATATTTTTTCTTGATCCTCATGATTCTGGAGTGCATTTGAAATCTATCTCAAGCTCAACGTATCTTGATCCTCATGATTCTGGAGTGCATTTGAAATCTATCTCAAGCTCAACGTATCTTGATCCTCATGATTCTGGAGTGCATTTGAAATAGATTGTTGGGTATAATGAAATGATGGCTAATAGAAGTTGCAAATTGGGTTGTTGAGAAAATAAAGTTTGCGTCTTTCTATGCAATACACTGCTGGTTTTATGATCGTATTAATGCCACAGGTCAAAGAAGTTACTTTTGCTAAGTTATTCAGAGAAGAAAGTTAAAAATTTTAAGAGTAAATGAATCAATTGCCTAAATCACAAATGAGCTGTTGAACATATAGTTTTTTTTTTTGCAGCCAAATGATGTTTTATGTGTTTCTAAAGATTCAACTGAACAATAGATTAAAACTGCTTTCGGAAAGCTAGCTCTGAGGTGAAGTTTAGTTTCACTTCATTTTTTGGATTCTTTAAGTGGGTTTAATCTTGATGAACCCTTGTTTGTTCTTTGAAAATTTATACTTGAAGTTAAACCTGTGTTGGCTTGATTCATTTGATTGTTAATGTATAGGGATTTGATTATAAGCCGAATTTGCTTGCTTACGGGCTTGGTTAGAATTTAGAAATAATGAGCTAAAGGATTTGCATAATGGGTATAACATAATTTGCTTGGTTGCAATATTTTGAATCAATCCCGAATCACTTTCCAGAAACTCGTTGATGGTTTTTCGAACTTTTTTTGTTGAGTTCCATTAGAAAAGATTCCCGTAGAAAAACATGTAAAATATGTTACCAATTCCATTTCCGCTTAAATATGAATGGTATATCAATCATTCTTTTTTTCACTTAACATAGCAATTTTGGCAAAGTTTCTACAAAGCTGATTGTGGATTCTAGAGTGGAACCGAACTTGCTTTTCACTCTACAGTCTACACTGATTGTTTAATGATGCATCAGTGGCCAAAGCTCGGGAATTCACTTTTGTAAATATGGTGTCATTGGACAAAATTAATTGCAAATGAGCTGTTGAACACATTGTACTCTAAGCTTATTTTAGGACATGAAGTTTTTCAGTGGTTCAGATTTTTTTGTTTTGATCTCAGTGACTGAATACTTAAACATTCGTGACAATGCTGCCACCACTAAGCAAATTTCTATCAAATAGATTCACCAACACCTACTTCATATTGATTGTAGCATGCTGCCACCACTAAGCAAATTTCTATCAAATAGATTCACCAACACCTACTTCATATTGCTATGCTACAATCAACACGGTGATGGTGATAATCAGAGTGACTTCATAGAAATATGTTATTGGTACACTATTAATCTGAGGAATGGGCAGGTACCATCCAGACAAAAACGGAAGTAATCCTGAGGCTTCAGAACATTTCAAGGAGGTTGCATATTCTTATAGCGTTTTATCTGATCCGGAGAAGAGGAGGCAATATGATAATTCTGGTTTTGAGGTGCCCTTCTACATTCGCCATTCTCCATATACTGTTGTGTAGAAGTTTGGTGATATTTAATTCATTGAGCTTTGATACGGACTTCTTTTCCTTTAAGAATTCTATCTGCCTTATTTATAATGAAAAGAATGTTAGTTGGTGGTGGCACTTGAAGCACAGATATGAATACTGATATGGCAGTACGGAGAAATATAGAAAAATAGGATACAAGGACAGTTATACCCATAATAGGGGCTGATCTGATTGTTTGGCCAGTATTCATCTACTCAATCAGCCATATATTAGCTGAGATCGCATGTTACTTCTTACCTGGGTTTCTAAAAGGTGGCTTGGAAATAGTTGGTAAGTCAATGTTTTAGTAATGTTTTGTAAGTCTATTTTGGAAGTGGGAATAACAACATTTCAAATGAAATATTTATATAGCATATACTGGTTCAACAACAAAGAAATTTTAAGGAGGGAGGAATTGAGGATAGATTGGAGAAATTACAAGACTCAAATGACTCTAAAGTTTCTTGAAATCTAAAGCAAAGTTTCACTTAAGAAAATGTTCAAAAAGGATGTGAGGAGCCATCCTAGATATCAGGCAGATAAATTCCTACTCTGTTGGGTAGGAGATAGACAGATAGGAGAAAGAACTAAGAAAATGGAGAAATAGGAAGAAGAGAATTTTTTTATGTTTGGTAAGCAGATATCACGGTATATTTATTGTAACTTTACTGGCCCTTCTAATTTCCATCCAAGGATGAGTGGGAAGCTTCATATTATTTTTAATTCTCCCTATTTTGTTCTTTTGTTATCTTCTAAGAAGGAAATCAGGCACGAGAAAAAAATGACTTGAACAATTTTCTTTTTCCATTTTTTTCCTCTTATACCATAACAGGCTTAACAATAAACAGCTTAAGTTTCTGATGTATTGGACAATGTCAAACAGATTGTTGTCTTATGCTTTCAGTCTTATACTCGAATAGTCATATTCTACTGGCCAAAAGTTTAATTTTGTTAGTTGTTATGTACTCTTATATTTTACTTCATTTGTCTGACTAGGTGGTTTTTCCAACTGTCAAAGTCTGCACTTTGTGTGTTCCTTGTCCTATTTTAACCTCTCGGTTGGCACTGTTACAATCAAGAAATTCGAATTTTGAGAGTATTAAAATGCTCCTGCATATTTATCCAACTTCCTTCTGGTGAGCGGGATGATCTGTAAATGCGTTGCTATTTTTTTTGGTAGACTCTATATTTGTTAAGAAATGACATTTTAATTTCCATGCAGTAATAAGTTTTGTTGGTTGCACATGGTGCATGTATCCAGTTTATAGTTTTTCCATAGTCAGTTGGTGTTGGGTTTGCTTTTCCCTTATGGCAGTACAATTTATCCGCATTATTCCCATCTTTTGTTTCATAAAATCAATTAATATTTCCAGTTTATGTTTTTAACCTTTTTTTGGCTAATTACTATTAGTTTGAACTTTTCCTCCTTATGCTTTCTCATTTGATTGTAAAATTAAATGAACAGGCTCTTGATGCTGAGGGCATGGATATGGAAATTGACCTTTCTAACCTTGGAACGGTTAACACGATGTTTGCAGCATTGTTCAGGTAAAAAAGGAAAGGGAACGGTTAACACAATGTTTCCAGGTTTCTGTGTCTTTCATTATATTGGTTACATTAGTTACTTTTGCATTTCGTTTGTAGCAAGCTAGGTGTCCCTATCAAGACTACTATTTCTGCTAATATTCTTGAAGAAGCTTTAAATGGAACCATCACAATCAGACCTCTCCCAATTGGAACATCAATGAGTGGAAAGGTGCGCATTCAGTTTGCATCCTAATCCATACTTGTTTCAGTAATACTCCCTTTCACTACTTTTAAGTTTTAACTGCAGGTAGAAAAGCAATGTGCCCATTTTTTTGGTGTAACTATCAATGATGAACAAGCTGAGGCCGGCATTGTAGTTAGAGTTACATCAGTTGCACAAAGCAAATTCAAGGTAAGTTGGTGTATAGGACAGCTTCTACTCGCTTTGGTACATAATGTGATATGGTAATTTCTCTCTCTCATCATGTTATCTGCAATCCTGAAAAATCATATTTTGCCTGAATGTTATTTACAGCTACTTTATTTCGAACAAGATGCCTCTGGTGGATATGGTTTGGCTCTACAGGTAACTATACGTGCTGTCTTTCTCTTTTCCCTTCTCTTCCGTAACCATTGTCAAGTTGAATCATTAATGATCTAGAGCTGATAAATTTATCGAAAAGTTTAGTCTGAATTAGCTGCGGTAATTACCTTCGTGCTACAGGGCTATTGCTTCTTGTATTTGCAGAAATGTGTCAAATTTGTAGATATTGGTAACTTAAATGAAGGAAAAAAAAATGCTGGTCTTTCTTTCCTTTTGGTTTTCTTCTTATAGAGTGATATATTGTGATATTGTCAAAAATATTGTGATCTTGTCCTATTATTTTTTTGGATCTTTATATCATGACATGTAGCCCTTGATAGAGCTCAATGGAAAAAAAAAGGATTCATGTAGCTGGCCCCAATTGATTGGGACACAAGGCTCGGTTTGGTTTGGTTATCTTTATATCAGGACAGGTCTGGAACCTTGGGCGACATGTGTCAGCACTCACGCACCAATGAGACTATGAGACACATTCAAGTTTGGGAAAAATAATTCTTGATCCAGTGATAAACTGGAAGTTGGTAGATCACCAATTGTCCCAAAAGCTTAAGGTTTTTTTGCTAACTCATGTCCTTAGGAGGACCCCAAAAGCTTAAGTTGTTAGGAAATGATCCTAAAAATGAATGTCGAGCTATCCAAACCTCCCTCACGTGCAACCCCCGACTTGCATGTGAGGAGATATAAACATTGACACTTCAGAAACTACTTATAAAAAGCGAAAGCCTATGGAGATTTAGAAACTGGAGAATGCAAGCAGAGATGTTGAATGCAAAATGGTGAAGAAAGGCAAATGGAAAGACTTGAACTGAAGGCCTTCTGGAGACCATAGTTGGGTATCGTGTTATCAGTTATATCACCAGTTATTCCAAATTCTTAAGTTGTAAGGAAATGGGCTAGTATATAATGTATGTCAACAAAAATAATTATATTCATATCAAACTACACGAAAGTTGCCCCTTTTTCATGGGGATTTACCCATCACAGAGATGCACAGAGGAACAGAATGCATTTCATATATCCCTTTTCCACTCAATCCAGAAGCTGTCCCCACTGGAATCAAAATCTTTAGTTGGATCGCTACCATATGGGCCCTTGTTCTCTTCCCAAAATCATCTTCTTCTGTCCTTCAGGGATGTTCGGTAGGTGTCCGGGCCTCCTAAAAAATCCTTCCAACAAGAATGCTGCTTGAACCCCCGGGGTCATTATCACCACCTGCACCTCACATCTCGGCACAGTGGAACGTGTAACCCGCCTGCTGTTTCATTCAACTACATTTGTTCCTGTAATCCATAGCCTAACAAAACGCAGCAGCGAGGGACAACTCGCCCATACAGCCAGCGGGGAGGATGGCACTACTGGCAAAGACCGTCTGGCGAAAACGCCGCAGGCGCGAAGCGTGGTAGGCCTGCGCCGGGGGAGCATAGCATAGGGAGGAAAGGGAGCCCGGACGGTGGAAGAGCCAGGGGAGGCCGGGTCATTTGACGGAAATGGAAGGATTTTAAAAGAAAATGAAATTCATAGGATAAACGGTACGACAGACAGGGCTGCCGACACGCGAATTAGCTTCCGAGGTCGAGCAGTCTCAATTTCACTACAGGATTTTCGAATGAATGCTGGGCTGGGCCACCTCGAATGGCGTGAGCCGCATGCGGGGAGACCCGCACGTACGGTTTTTAGGGGGATCTGGTCGAAAGACCGGCCGGCGCCCACCCGACTAGAGGGACTGAGAAATTAATAGAGTACAAAACTTATCTTCAAGCTTTACCTTATTCTGATCGTTCAGAGGGCGATCGCGGGGTCACTGAATGAAGTCCTCCGTTTATTTCGGAGGTGCTGACCCGGAGCGAGGCAGAGATGACTAAGTGACATATGGAATATGGCGACGACAACAGCATGTCGTAGAAGGAGATAACAGGTGGAGCCAACGACCCACTAAGACTAAGGTATCTACAACTACATCCACGAGCGGCAGTCAAACGGGGGCATGAATGCGAGATGCCAGCAGACCTCTCTTCATCAGACTTTGCAAATTTCAAGAAATCTAAATCTCAAACTGCCCACTGGTGTATCAGTACATATAATCAAAATCTGATGTTGGGTCTACTTGTTCGCATTTAATTTTATTCAACACTATAATACTTTTGTTGTAACTGGTAGAAAATCAGTAACATGCATTGACACAATGTTATGTAAACATTTTTTTTCCTTTTCGGTAAATGTCAATTATCTACCAAAAAAACCAAGGTCACACAATGGCTACTTCCCTTTACAAGAAACAAAACAGCAACAATATCGAAAAGTCATCAGCCTTCAATGCCTAAAACAAAGCTAGACAACTACACTTATCCACAAGAAAAAGAACGACACAAAATCATACAGTTAACTACTGAAGATCTTAGGAGAAACATTCCAGATATGACACAACCTGGTATTGGAATTGCACTTCTTAATCCTTCGGCAAGAACTAGCCTTGCCCCTAACATCATCACAATAGCAGAGCAAATGGCAATACTGGTCTTCGCTACAAAGGGGAAAAGACACAATATCCTAAATTAATATCTTCTGTTTGCGTTTGACTACTAATTTACTATCATTGCCTTTTGCGTTAAGAAGTTAGATTTTCCAGAACCCTCAACTACTCTCTCTCTCTCTCTCTCTCTCACACACACACACACACACACACACAGCCCCTATAAAGGGGCACACTTCACTTTCTCTTAAACCTCAACAAGCTAAGAGTCATGGACTCTTTTTGTTTAACCTGTGAATGTGTTCATGTGCTGATTTTTATTCCTTTCAACATTTAATTCTGGTACTTTTCTGGGGAATTGTTTAGAAATAATAATAATACATATGCTTCTATCTGTCCCAACTAGTTTCATCCAAACCATTCCCCCCTTCTTTTCTTTTTCATATTTACCTGCAGCATTTTCGTAATCTTGTGAATCAACATATTGTGGCTGATCTTGTTGACACGTCATTTCTGCATACAGGAAGATAGTGAGAAGGCTGGCAAAGTAACATCTGCGGGGATGTATTTTTTACATTTTCAAGTCTACAGGATGGATGCAACTTTGAACGCGGTATGCTAGTTCGTTATCGGTCCCCAATTTTTTCTAGAGAGTTCCACTGAATTTGATATTGTGGTGACAGTTAGCAATGGCTAAGGACCCAGAAGCTGCTTTCTTCAAAAGGTTGGAAGGCCTTCAACCATGTGAAGTCTCGGCACTAAACGCGGGCACCCACATATTCGCCGTCTATGGTCTGACCAGTTTTTCAGGGTTTCATCCTTTTTTTGGTGCCACTATCATAATAGTACTTGTTTTTTTTAGAAGAGGAATTAAATCTTTGTACTTCTACCCTGATTTGCACAGGTGATAACTTCTTTAAAACAGCTAGTTATACAATTGAAGCTCTTTGCACACGTTCATATGAGGATACAACACGTAGTCTTAAGGATATTGAGGCTCAGATTTTGAGGAAGAGAGTTGAGCTCCGGCAATTTGAGACGGAGTACAGACAGGTAATGGCTCCTTGTTTTCTAGTGATGGTTCAATTAGGTTTGGCATTTCATACATCGTTGTATCCCTGATGGTTGATGTCTTGTAGGCAGTGGCACGCTTTCAAGAAGCGACCAATAGATACAGCCAGGAAAAGCAATCTGTAAGCTTTATTTACTCTTATTACCCTCATAATCCTTATTGAATTTTCTTCCTTAACAACTCAGCAATGATTTTTTCTGGCTTATTTACCTTTTTAGTCCCCAAAGTATTAGCAAGTGGCCAATTTGGTCCCCAACATAAACATTCGTCCAATTTCATCCCCAATGTTTAAAATGTGTGTTAATTTGGTCCCCACATCTGACGCCGTCCCTCTTGTCAGTTAAAATAGAGGGTATTAGTGGTATTTCACCCTCAAACACTAGAACAAAAGTAAAATTGAAAAATAAAAAATAAAAAATTTGAGGACCTCACTTCTAAACCCATCTTCTCTACTTGCTCCATCCGACTCTCTCTCTTTAAACCTAATCTGACTCGATCTCCTCATTTCTTTCACCATTGCATCAACAGATAAATACACAAATCAAGATTCAAAATCCAAACTATCCACACTAAAAAACTGGAGCACACCACCTATGCCTATAAACCCCAAAACCCCAATTTCACTTCACAACCAAAAAGCCTACTCAGTATTCCACAGTACCAGGAAAAAAAAAAAAAAAAAAAAGAAAAAAAACCCTACTCAGTACTCACTTCCACCCCATAACATCCAGATGGGGGCCAACGGAAAGCACAGGTAGAAAATCACTATCTAAAAGTCATCTCCTCATCAAAGCTCCAAAAGAAAGACCCACCAGCAGACGTCGTGAACCGGAGTAGAGTCGGTGTCACCGGCACGGCGCCGTTCAAATTAAAACAAAGAGTTCCTTGAGCAAAAAGCGGCCAAATAAGAGAGAGCTGCAGGGAAAAGATCGGTCCACGGCGGCTAAGCAACGACGGCGTGGGTACAGGTCAACCCACGGGCATCGATGTCTGCAAATCGACGGCTTCAGAAAAAGACCAACGGTCGATGGATGAGGGTTCAAACGGTAGATTTGAGAAAGATGGACTGAGATTGAGTCTTCGAGTTGCTTTAATGAAGAGAGAAATTGGGTGAGGTTTTGGGAAATCAGGGCTGTGGAAGAGATAGAGAGGGGTACGGGGAGGAAGTGGAGCGGTGAGGTTTTGGGAAATCAGGGATGGAATTGGACGAATGTTTATGTTGGGGACCAAATTGGCCACTCACTAATACTTTGGGGACCAAAAAGGTAAATAAGCCGATTTTTTCTCCTAATATCTCATGCTTGTTGTTGACAAACATTCCTTGTAGCAAGTGGAAGAGGTAGCCCATTGGTTGGCACCATGTACTTCTATGCATTTGACTCGGGTTCAAACCTTACTAACTACAACTAACAATATTGACTTTCACCGGGCAAAAGAAAAAAACGAACGAACAAATAAACATTCCTTGTAACAACCTTCTTCTGCACCTAAGAGATGCTACGTTCCTATTGATTTGCCTTTTCATTTTTGAATCATCATTTAATACTGAAGTTCAAAGAGTCCATAAGCCAATAGACTGGTATGTTCATCATCCTTTCTCGCAGTCACTAGTACCTACCTCTGTCATATTAATCACTTTATTTTGTGTTTTCATGACATTTGTGAAACCCATGTATGTACTATCAAGTTATGTATCATCTGGTGAGCCATGTATGCTGAATTTTCTGTCTCAACTCTGTTGCAGCTATATGTTGTATTTTGTTTGTTTTTCCCCCATCATTTTTATTATAACCGACTCTGGCACCCATGAACGGATGCAAGGGCCAAAGGGTGGCCATGGCTGAGCATAGTATTTCTGTTAGTGCTGCACACATACCAAGATAACTAAATATCTTTTCCCTGCAAATACTCTTACATTTTTTTATGGTGGTTGTCAGTATATGGACATCTTAGTCTGGTTTTATTCGGTTCACGTTATTGGTGGTTACTTTCTGTTTAATTACCATATGGTCTGGATGGAAAGAACGCCCCATAAGGACATTATTGCACAAATATCTTGCACTTTTGGAAAGAATAAGATTCATAACATAGTCAGCGAAATAGGATGGAAAAAATGGGCTGTCCCCTATCCTACAGGATGTATCATATGTATGTGTGTGTGTGTGGATTGTAAGAAAATATTTGTCCACCGCTCAAATTACATCCTGGCTTCGTTTGAGGAATAATTGTACATTATCGATTATCTTGTCTATCTATCATTTTACATACTTTTTTTTTTTGGGTGCTTTGGAAGATCCTGTCATTTTACATACATCCATGTATGTAAAGCATATTTATGTTCATATATGTGGTTATGGATGACAGGTTGATGAGATGTTGAAAGAACGAGAGAGTATCCATTCTTCATTCACCGCAACCAAGCCAGTCGTCCCTGTAACTGGGAACGGACCTTATGTTAGTAACGGAAGTAGTAGCAAAAATCCCGGTGAAGATTTCAAGGCCGAAAGCCCTGGGGAAGATGGAAGCTCAGATTGGAAGGACAAAGCATTCAACAAGAAGAAATGGTTCAATCTTAACCTAAAAGGATCTGATAAGAAGTATGGCTAAACGGGACTTGCTTAGATAGTACTATTGGTTTGGATTTTCCACCCTGGCCTTTATTCCTCTTTCGATTTATTTCGTCATTGTCGATTTCCCCATCTAGTTGTTCTTCACAGTTATAGTCCCGAAAGTATAGCGCGTGATGTTTGTGTATCTATAGCTTGTTTTCTGTTTTTCCTATTCGGATGAAATTACTTGTCAGCTTCTAAGTTTAATGTAGCAGCTAGAACAGAGTTTTTAATTCTGCAATAGTTGATTTGCATTAATTTTTGTTGTAATATGGAGGTCTTCCGCATGTCTATATATGCCTATTGACAACATTTCAAATTTTAATTTGTACAAAAATACCGTTGACAACATTTCAAATTTTAACAATATTTGACAAGTTCCTTTGGACCCCAAAGAAAAGCAAACTGTGATAAGAAAATGCCGTTGCATTGTGGACAAGGCTTGTGTGTAGCTTTTTTGTCAAATATTTTGGTGTTTTTTATTACGAATTTTTAAAGCTCAATATAAAGTGCATAATGTACACCAAATTTTAGAAGTGTTTACCCAATTTGAAAACACCAAAAAAATTCGTAAAATGAGCCATAAAATTCACAAAATTTTGTAAAAGTAACCACAATGTGAAATAGAAACCAACGGAAGTCATATTTCGGGCCATAAAAATTCATAAAATGAGTCATAAAATTCACAAAAGGTGACCATACACCCAGAAATTAAACGAGCCAAAAGAATTCATAAAATGATCCACGAAATCTCGTAAAAGGGGTTTGTATTCATTTTTGTTACTGAAAATGCTAAATCAAGCACAACAAGAAGCTTTTTGCTGGGAATATTTCACAATTCTCGTCCATTTTGATTAGTCAAAAATAAACTCCTCGTCCATAAGAAAACCGAACCATTCTTTTTTCACTCTTCATCTCCAAATTCATATGCAGTGGAAAACTAAAAAAAAAAGGGTTGAAAAGCCAAGAAAAACACTCCTAGGACGAAAGGAATACCTAAATATTGGTGCAGAAACGTTGTTGTGTTTGGAAACAAATTACGTGTTAGTTAACATTGAGGTTTATTCCAAATCCTTTCTTGACCAACTCTTCTTTCGGTGTCATTTTCAGTTACGTAGTTCGCGCCATCATTCATTAAAAGATGCTTTTAGAGTCTTTGATTTGATGAAGAAATCATATTCCGGAAAGGAATCAAATGATCGAAGACATGAATACGTAGTCTTAATTAAAAGTATTACTATTATGGTATGTCCTTGTCCTGTAGGACTTGTACAATTACGGTCAAGCTAGCAGTTTCTATTCGGGTTCGATGATTTTTCTTGCAAGTTTCGGATACGGTTTGGGTTTTGCAAGAAACCGAGCCAAATCGATCTGTTGCCTAGCGAAAGCTAGGTTTGGTCTCCCAATGATTAATCGAGGGTGTGCAACTTAGTTAAGACACCACCGTAAATTATAAAAATAAAGGGAAAATAGTATAATAAAAACTTGATTAATCAATAGGGTGACCTAATTAAGGATTTTTTTAAATGTCCAAGTTTTTTTTTTTTTTGATTAACAAACACCACCAGTAAATTATAAAAATAAAGGGAAATAGCATAATAAAAACCTCTTGTATTATCCTTCGGGTTTTGTTTTCCCTCTCAATAGGATGACCTAATTAAGGATTTTTTTTAAATGTCCATCTCAGTTGATGGGTCACATTTGATGGCTTTAATTTTTTATTTATGAAATAATGTGAAGTACATCAAATGAGCAATGGGTAATAAATGTATTGAAAATTGTAAAAGAATAACTATAGATCATGTGATATATTCTTCTAACCGTGAAAAGTCTAGTATTAGACTTCCTAATTTTTTGGGGACCCTGCCATTTTGCCTAAAAGGGTCACCTTCCCATTCTTGTCAACAGCCACATGGGGGGATCAAACACCCAAACGTGTTTTGGGAAATAACATCCCAATATCTTCCCAAAAGCTTGCCATCTCAATCCCTTCATAAGAGTTATCTCGACCACGGGATACTAAGAGACTGTATCCATCAAGAAAGGAATACTTTGAAAGGGCCATTTGATGGCTTTACTTTTTTATTTATGAAATAATGCGATTAATCAAATGAGAAAATTAAAAATCCATTGAAAATTTAAAATAAAACTATAGATCATGCGATATATTCTTCTAACCGTGAAAAGTCATTTTAGAAATCTCTATTGAAGGTATCCACTAACAAGTCCATTTAATCGAAACAATTTCCTTGCCGACATTCCAAAGTCGGACATGACCAAAGGTATTTGTGTAGCCCACTACTAGTACTCAAAGTTAATGACAATCGACCAAAGATATGAGGTCAGACAGGGTCACCCAGGGTCACCCATTTCTAGAACACTAGCAGTTGTTACAACTCTGTGTGTATGAATCATTTACATTTGTCCTAGTCTTGGAATATCTCAATTCGTGGTGACGACGGACTTCAATTTTTCTGCAGCGTGGAGGCAATAACACGGCAACAACCACGAGTATATGATTGAGCTTGATGCAAAGCTTGACTAAAATCACTTCCATGAAAGAAATTTGTGCTTTAGATTTTATTTTAAAATTGGTTGTCGCATTCCGAAATTTATTTTCTGCATTTGTGAAAAAATCATTTGCATATAAGGATTGATTTTCACACTCCACTTTTGGAGTAAATGGTAATTTTGAAGCGCAAAATTTTAATTTTCATGCTCCACTAAAGAGATGTAGCGTAGTATTCCAATCGTTCACTCGACAATCAAAAATGTGGATGTTAAAAAAACTTTCATTTTAGTCTTTAAAACTATTCTTCGGAAAAAGAGTCTTTTAACAAAATATAATAGTGAAAATACTATTGCATGGATGATTTTATTTCTGGTTGTCGCACGAAATTTATTTTCTGCATTTGGTCTCCGGATCCACCCCGTAACACTAAAGTTGTGTTTGAAACTTAAAAAAAAAAAAGGGAAAATGAGAGGAGAGTGTACGATAATGTCATAATGATGGGAGCGAAATTTTACTAGTGTACAAAATTTGAATTTGTTATTTTCTCCCCTATATTTTCTCACTACGACAGAAATTTTTTCACTTTCTTTTCTTTTCCTTTCCTTTTTTTCCATTCCATAAGTTCTAAACAAACCCTACTTTGTTTTTGTAATTTGTAAACATAGAGTGAAAGAAATCAGTCTGCAAAAAAAAAAAAAACCCAACACACTTGAGCCCAAATCAGCCCACCGCGCACTCTAGCACCAATCCCGTAACCTCCACCCCCGAACGTTAAATCCGTCTCTCTCAACTTTCTCTCTCTAACTTCCTCATATATATAAACTCCCACTTCCCGGCTAATATACAATCCAGAGAGAGAGAGAGAGAGAGAGCATTCCCCAGAAAATTTTGTGCGAGTAGTTAACGAGGGAGTGGTTGTTCGATTGATCGACGGTGATTCCAGGAGAGAGAGAGAGAGAGAGAGAGAGAGAGAATAATTTGATGGTCGTAATGAGAACAACAGCAGCAACGATGAACAGATCATCATCATCATCATCATCAAAGCCACCGCTTCACAATTTCCCCATGCCCTATCTCAAGTGGGGCAATCAGAAGCTATTACGTTGTGAAAATGTCATCAGCAAGACTACTGCTCCGAGTACTAACGGAGGAGAAGAACAAGATTTCAATCTGCCGGCGGAGAAGTTCTTGGCTGGACGGCGGCGGAGCGACGAGGGTTTTGATTTTAGCAAAACGCCGACGTCGTCGTCCAATGGGATCGAAGCGGTTAGGGCGAAACTGATGGTCGACCTTCAGACAGCGGCCGATAAAATGAAGGTCGCGATTTTGGGCGAAGGGTTGGTGAAGGAGACGATGTCGGTTAAGGAAAAGACGGCGTTAGAGGGGAGGCCGTGGAATTTGAGGACGAGGCGAGCTGCTGCGTGTAAGGATCCAATCGGAACGTTCAACGGCGGTGACGTCAGGAAATCTAGTTTTTCGCCGTTGAGGACTGAAAACAACGGAGTGTCTGCTGCGGTGGGCGAGGCTTGGGCCGGGGAGGAGAGGGAGAGGGAGAGGGGGAAGTTTTCGGTATCGCTTTCGAGGGGAGAGGTGGAGGAGGATTTTATGTTGATGGCAGGACATAAGCCGCATAGGAGACCCAAGAAGCGGCCTAAGATTGTGCAAAAGCAATTGGATGTAAGTAAAGATCGAATCGTTTCTGTGTTTGTGTATGTTTTTTTCAGTTGATTTATGAGAAGATTAGGAGTATCATTAGGTATGCATCAAAGCAATTAATTTTGTATGAAAATATGGGTGATAAACTGCTGAATAAGTCCAGGGCGGTGGCTGATCAAGCTTGGTTTGAAATTTTCATGAATTTTGAAAATATCTTGAAGATTATAAGATGGTGATCTCACAAACAAGTTTTGATCGAGCCGTAGTTTGAATTTTTTATACTTCTTCATAAGCTCCACAAGCCGAGTAGTGGCTTGTTCGAGCTTGGTTTGAATCCCTAACGAGTTTAAACAAAAATGCTCGAGGTTAGTTTGTGACAATTGACAAATGGATCTTGAACAAGCTTTTAACAAGCAAACAGAAGCTCAAGTTTGCAGCTTGGTTCGTTTAACAGCCCTATATGAAAATATGCAAAATAGTAGAACCACTAGCCCAAAATCATAGCATAAGAGCTTCGTAATAGGGTAGAGAAGGAATAACTCTAAGGAAATAGGATGCAATTAGAAAGAAATAATTGAGAGAATTAACAGAAGTGGCTAACGAGCTAGCCCAGTTGGTTCAATCGAACTGTTTATGAGCTCCATTTTCTTATCTTTGATCATCTCTATGGTTCCATTATTAGTAATTCACTGTTGTGTTGATTTCTGCAGTCTCTTTTTCCGGGCTTGTGGTTGACAGATGTTACGGCTGATATGTACAAAGTTGCTGATGCTCCTTAATCTTTTGAAATGTAATTACTCTGCTCTAGTGATTCGGACTCGTGATTTGTTTTTGTGGGGGTGGGACTGTGGGAATTGTTAACTGAACTCTGATAATCTTTGTGTTAAAATTTTAGGGATTGGTGGATTTGCTGCTCTTTCTGGACATTTTGAAGGTGGTTGTTTGCTGGAGACTGCTGTATTCTGACATCTTATTAGGGGTATACTCGAATGGTGAGTTGGGACTTCGACGAAAGTGTTGAATTCCCGTAGATATGGTTTGAGCTTTAGTTGATTCATAATGCTAATCTTGTTCATTATAAGTTATTCAGTTATAGAAGTAGTCATGTTTCTTTATAGTATGGGGTATAGTCTCGTACAGAGAAAAGATGGTTGGATTTATGAGGAAGGGAATGCTTCATATATTGAACTTGTTTTTTCTAATTGTGGAATAGAATGAAAATCAATGAGTTATCTTGTTGGCATACCGTGATTTTATCTTTTATATTTTGGATTTATTTGATACTGTTCAAGCGTAAGGAAGCATCTAACTGTGGAATGTATGCTTGGCTAGATTTTTATCTTGTTTGACATTTCAAACATTCAAACGCCATCTCTTTTGTTTATTTACTTGGTTGTTGGAGAGACAATAGCACAAGTGTTGTTTTTATTATGGAAATTCTTGAGCTTGATCTATGAACTATAAAGTACCTCAACTATTTGTAAGGCATAATGGACTACATATTAGTAAATTTGAAACTTCTCTGCTACATATGGTTCATCGTGTATCCCACTGTTGTCGAAAACTGACACATATTACAGTTCTTCGTGCCAACTTAGACTAGCAGCTCCAGTTAGGAACATATTACAGTTGGTAATTTGGTCAGTACCTATGAGATACACTCAAGATTGTTGGTTTAGCTTCAAGGCATTCACAAACATGCTATTGTAAGATCCTGCAGCATCTCTGGTTCATGCGACGCTGTCCCTAAACTACCCCAATTTCGCATCTAAATCTTATTGCATTTACCATTACAACTTCTTTCCTGGCTTGACTTTCTTGTCAATATGGTTAGGTTTATAAATCTTTTGTGGACACACGAAATGTTCATTTTCTGGTTCTAATTTCAGGTACTGTTTAGTTTATGAGGTGTTGTTCGTAGTATTCACTGCTCACAAGCGAGTAGTTATTTGAGGGACTGTTGGAATTGGTTATGGGAGGTTGATGTTAATTTTTTTTTTGGGGGGGAGTGATTTCCACGCATCCGGGGGTGCTGCAGGGCACCCTAGGGCGACATTCTAGCCGTCGGATGTGTTTTCAACGGCCCTAATTTCCTCTCAGCACTCTGCAAATCTGAGTTGTCCATTGCCAAGATGAAATTTGAGCCGTTGATTGCCTAGATCAATGGTTTAGATACTGCACTACAGAGGCACCCTATAGCACCCCTGTTTCTGATTTCCGCACCCCCTAAATTGATATCCACACCACCTCTTTTTTTTATCTTTTAGAGAAACTTTTACGTGTAAAAAGTTCACTAAAAGACAAAAAAGTGAATGTGGATATCAATTCAGGGGGTGTGGAAATCAATTACCACCTTTTTTCCATGCTGCATTGGATAGTGATACTGTCAAAAGAATGTGAATTCTTTCAAACTTTTTTAGTTGTTCAATCAGTTTTTTAGCTAGAAGTTGCTGTACTTGGACCTATCATCTTTCTTCTGTTTGAAGATTTACTGCTATTGATTTGGCTCTCTTCGGATCAAAATTCTAGCTCTTTGTTTGGCGGTCGAGTTGTTGCAATGTGTCTAGTCTATTCCTGTCTTTTTTTTTTTAGAAAAATCAGTTTATCTGAAGAAGTTTGTTTTAGTGGACAATAATACTCTCTTTCCACTTTTTCATTCATTTGAAATTCTCAAACGGCTAGTGCATGTTTCAGCATGTGCACTTCTACTCTCTTTGTATGCAAGTTAAATATTTGCTGAGCACCATGGGATTTGAATAATTAACGCAGACAATTCATTTACCTGGGCACGTATGGAACTTTCAGTCTGCAAGTTCCTTGTTGCAAATGACAAATTATTTCATTGTCTCGGGAACCCTCACGTAGTGCCCCAATACTCTTATCCAAGTGCACAATGAGACATAAGATCCGCATTGTACGATTGTTCTTTGCAAATTGTGTTAGGAAATCGGAACACAAACAGTCGTGTGTAATGAAAAACGGGAAAGAAGAAATGAGACACAAGATATACGTGGAAAACCTGAACGCGAGGAAAAACCATGGGAGCCACACCAGTCCACTATGAAATCGAAAATAAGAGTACAAGTCTTCTTGCAATCTCTCTGAGATCTGCGTTTTCTCTCTGTTTTTCTTTGAAAATTGATAACCCTAAAATTTAACAAACTGCTAAATAAATAGGTCGGGTCCTATGGCCGAAATTACACCCCGAGGTCCAAAAATATCGTTTTCGCTGCAGTCCGGTGTGCTCCAAAAACTGATAACCCTAAAAGTTGGCAGTCCCGTGGGGGTGCTGCCCCCTACACCCTCGGGATAGACCACTGCTGAAGATTGTCTGCACCCTAACAAATTGGGTAATTTTGCAAACCACCAATTGGACGACTGTTCTGGGGTGCTCCTGGGCTGGGTCCTTGACATTCCAGACAAATAAACTTTAATCGGAGACGGATCTTTAGAGGGGGAGGTGGCGCATGTCGCCTCCGGGTCCAAAAAAACACTAAATTTTATTGCAAGAGTAGTGTTATTCTTCAAAACACGTGTATTATTTTTTATTAAGCATATTGATTATTGATTAGTAGATGAAAGTGTGCAATTTCTGGGTATTAAGTATTTTGATGGATGATTAACTTACAAAAATGTGTACCCTTTCGGATATTATAAATAACTAATCTTAAAACACTTGTACATTTTTTTATAATAAAACTAATTACTCCCTCTGCCTGTAAAGATTCTGTATATTTTACATCACACGCTTTGCCTCTGAATACAATACAAGGATGTGTGCATTTTAATATCCCTTACTAAAGCCGAAGGCATAACTTATGAAAATGTGTTACAATTTCTGTATAATTGGTTCCGTTCAAATTGTAGATCTCGTTAAAATACTTAATTGTGGTATGAAATCATGTACTACCATTTAATAATCGATCGAAACACAGAAACAACTAAGAACATATTTAAATCAATTTTCATTAGTTTCAGTGTACGCCAATCTTAAATACAAATGGGATTTCCTCTATCTACATGAATTTTAGATTTTCTTATGTCCGACCTCGTTGTTGGTTTGCTTTTATGGTAATTGTCATTGTGCTTGCATCTAGATTTTGATTACTTTGGTTCATTTTTGTATCTTCTTTATGAAATCTTTGTGATGCTTCAAACTTTCAAATGAAATTACCTCTTATTAAAAAAAAAATGTTATGTTACAAATGGGCATACCTATGAAGACAAGCCCAAAAAGTGTTCTCAGAGTGACATAATCATTATCAAAATGAGAGAAAATATAATCAAATCTCGATTTCACAACTAGATTTTTATTTAAAAAAATTATTGATGTTTTTTTTTTTTTTTTACTCCCTCTTAACTTGACAGCCTAATAGGAAACTTTGAAACCTTTTAATTTACTACTACTACTTGGGAGAATAATATTAGAGACTCGTAGAATAACTTGGACACCAAGGCTTTACCTTAAACTTGCCCCTCAAGGTAGGCTATTCCACACGTATACACGCAACTACTCCTTGAGTAAAGTGGCACACAATCTCATAGGACTAGGTAGCTCCTCTTCGTCATCTCTCTTGCCCCATACTCTTCCTGTGGCCTGTGGGTCCCACTCCCAAGCTGACAAAGATTATTCAAAACGTTCATCATGTAGAAATCGCAATGAACTTTATCTCTGCGGAAAATCGATTTTCAATAAAATGTATAAACATGTTTACAAATTGCATTTTGTTAATTCCTATAATGTTGAAAGGAAAAAAATGATTGCAAAGCTTAACTGTTTGATCCATTCTTCATTTAATGTGTTTATAGATGCCCGATAAAATTGATGTTTGCACAGATGAGTTCATTGCAAAGTTTAAATTAAAATATAAATGATTCAGACATGAAGTGAGACCCATGAAAAAAGTTTTTGAGGGGATGGGATTTGGAGTGGAGCTTATCCCAATCTCATACCAATCAAAGTTCTGCAGTCCACTTGTCCTCCATGATTTGAGCTTTAGCCATTTGACTGTGCAACCAACTGACAAAGCTGTTTTTGTGTTGAAAACAGTGGTAGCAAAAGTTTGGCTCCAAATTTGTTCAAGAAAATAAAGAAAAGAGAAAGCTAGCTATAGATTTGGAAATAACAAAAACTACTGGAAGAAGACTTGGGTTCAATTCTCATTGTGGGGTGTCTTTTCGCATCTCTTAGGTTAGGTTAGATTAGTCTGGGTTCGAACCCCAGCAGTGTGGACACTCTGCAAAAATTCACCGAGTTTCAAAAATGGTTTGAAAAATATGATTTAGAGTCGCCACCCGGGTTTATGGACCGACCCTAGAAACCGGTTTTTCAAAAATGACTATTTTGCCCTTACTTTGGAAAAAGCTTTTACCGGCACATCGATACCAGGATTTCTCGGGTTTGGGAGCTAAGTTACGAGGGGGGAAGGGTTTTAAGGAACCCCCCCCCCCGGTTATGAAAACCGGTCTCTACTTAGTACTTAAGGGATTTGAGAAAAATATTTATTTCATAAACTCAATCACGTAAACAAAATAAAGAAAGCAAATATGAAGGATAATCACAATTTATCATATGAAAGTGTATGATGTTGAATGTGTGGATGACATAACATGATGGTATAATGACATAAATACTAGTAGTAGCAACTACAAATTATGAATAAAATGAAATAAAAACTTGTTTTGAAACCCTTTTTGCAAAATCAGATCTAGCTTTCTTGTTTTCTTTCAAGCACCTGAAGGAATATTTCAAACGCCTAAAACTGAGAGGATCAGGTGCCTAAAAGGTGCTTCAGGCGCCAGAAGCTACTGCTTCAGGTGCCAGAAGCTACTGCTTCAGGTGCTCGATCAAACCCACTTTGACTTCAGTTTTGCCTTTGATAATGATGGTAAAATTATGTTAACTCACTGTAATGAGAGAAACAAACTTGAAAGCTTCATTTAAGAACTCATTCACACCATAAAACACCATTAATTCCTCACAAAAAGCAAGTTTTCATCCATTCGAATAGCAAAACAGAGATTTTCCACTCTTGCATGCAAAGAAAATGACATCCAATAGAGATTTTGTGATAAATACATGGTTTTGACTATATTGATGGTCATTTTCCTACTTAAAAAGTACTCCCTCCGTCCCTTTTTAAATGTAGACATTTCCATTTTGGGCTGTCCCTAAATAAGTGTGTGGTTTGAAAAGTTAATGGGTAAAAGTTTGTACAATTATCATTTTGCCCTTTGAAAAGTTAGTGGGTAAAGAGTTAATGGGTAAAAGTGGAGGATAATTTTGGAAAGTAGGGGTAAAAGTTGATGTGAAAAGTGTAAAGTGGAGGAAAAAGTTGATGTGAAAGGTGTAATGATAATGTTTCTTTAATAAGTTGGATTTACGAAGTAACACATTTAAAAAGGGACGGAGGGAGTATGATTTTCACCTCTTGGAGTAGAAAACAGAAAGTAAACAGATTGTTCCTGGGATTTAAACCATCATCACCATAACTATGGATCAAAATAAACATTTTAGATTAAAAGGAGTGAAAATGAACTGAGCCTGAAGCTGCTGCTTCAGGTGTCGAGCAAAAATTGCTCTTTTGATATATTTGAGTCATTGTAAACCCATTATTGGTATTAAGAACCAACATGAGCCTACTGACTTCCCTCAATAAGAACTTTTCCACACTAATTAGATGGATTCACTACCTTTTGGAGCTTGAAATGGATTATTTGAGTAATGGAAAAGGGTTTTGATGGATGATGGAGGTTTGGATGGGACTTTACAGTGGTTTTTTGATGTTTTCTTGAGAGAGAAATGGCTGGTTTTGGCTAATTTTTTCAGAAAAATGGTGGAACCCCTTCAAAGGTGGGGTGTGGGGGGTTTAAATAAGGCTCCAAAGGTTGGTTCAGGTCCCCTAGGGGCCATTTCAGGGGTCTATTTAGGCCTAGACGCTCCTCCCTTGCAAAATCAGCCAAAATCGCACCATAATCATTACATTCACTCAAAATTTAAAAATTCTGGAAAATAGCTTCAGGCGCCTGAAGGAGCCCTTCAAGCGCCTAAAGGGAAGGCTTCAGGTGCATGAAATGGGTTCAGGCGCCTGAAGAGAGGTGCGTCAGGTGCATGGGCAAGGTTCAGGCGCCTAAAGGTTATGCTTCAGGTGCACGAGAAAGGTTCAGGCACATGCAGATGTGTTTCAGGTGTATGGAATAGATTCAATGGCTTCTTTTGGTTTTTGGTTTGGAAGTGTTTTGGACAAATTTCAATCATCCTTTCTAAGCTCTAAAAAGTGTTTGAAAGTTCATTTTCATCATTGGGAACGCTGCGGATTTTCGTAGGCCCAAATTGGGGTGTCTACAATTAGGCTTCTAAGTTTCTTGCATCTACTCAAAATAATAAAAAAAATTAAAGAAAATGAACAACTTGGATAGGTAGCTACAAGGTTTTAAAAGTTAGGTGTTACATAATGGCATTTTAGCCTTCTGAATTCCCGATACCGTTAAACCCCGATACACCGATGAAATGAAAAAATCACATGTGTAGCTGTCAGTTTCTGTCACGCCCTGAATTTTTTTATCATAAATAAATAAACATTTTTTCCGTGGAATACCTCAATAAAACTCTTATTAGTCTAAGATCACCTCACGACCTCGATAGTCATAATAAACGCCACCACTAATTTAGGTACTCACATCCCATATCAAGGTCTTAGAATATTACATTCCTGCAAATTGATAAAGTTTTACAAAAAAGATGTATGTCATGCTATCAATGGTCAAGCACATCAAACACTCCAAATTATGGTCCTCGGCTAGTACCTGAAAACAAGGACAAAGGGGTGAGCAGTTACTTTGCCCAATAAAGGTTTCTTTAACAGATAGATATATGCATAAGCAAGGCATAACGATAATGATGAATGTTTCCATTTATGTATTAGTCTGTTTTCGATTCACCGACCGTTCACGGCCGTTACGACTAATCTATATAACAATATAGGGAGGTGTTTTCAAGTTATACACTCACATGTTAACTTTTTGGGAATTTTAATGGCTGAGATTAAATTTAATTTCACTCTAAGGGCCAGGATGGCTTCTCACATTGGAGTTCCCCCTCAAATATGATACTCAGCCACTACGGGTGATTTAGGCACCTAAACTTTTTTTCCGGAGGGGACAAAATAATTTCCAAAAATTCACAACCTTTGTAACCAATTCCCATAACGTATCATTCAATACTTCGGATACCGTTGCATGACAATCGTTACCATTACGTATCCCGAAACCGTTATTTAAAAACATTGACTAACTAAAACCTACCTGTTCAGCTTAGCGGTTCGAGCCATGGTATCCCACTCTGCCTCTGACTTTAAAGCTAACTTAAACCTAAATTAATGTCTGCCCATGAAAAATTTGGGCTATGAGCTAGGCTAATACTAACAACATTTTGATCTTACAACAAAGACCCCCAATTAAGAGGCTATAATCTCCAAGACCAATCCTTAGATGCAGCTCTTTTTAGCCTAGCTAGACAAAACAAAAAGCAGAGGAGGCTTTAGTCAAAGGATTCCTTATCAAAGTATAACTATACTCTTTTATACAGAAGCAGACAAAGCAAAAGGTATATATAACATTTTAGGTTTTGTTTGGCAGACCGAAAAATCAAACGACAAAAGAGAAAGCAAAGCATGGGAAGAACCATGACATAAGGGCACCTTGTTTCTGTGTCCCCCAACCCTTTGACATTGTTGATATTCTTGAAAATTTGTACCTATCTATGACCAAAACCAATCAACGTTGCCTCTTCTTGGAACCTGCCTTCAAAATTACCATATTGAGAAATTTAGAGCCAAGCAAAGCTACTAGGCTAGTTTAGCACATATTGTCTTTGGCTTGTTTAAAATCTAATCTGTTCAACTAGGATTTATTGTATAAAGAGGCTAGTTTACTAGGCTTCACTGTATCACGGTCGAGTAGGAGTGAAGTCGGAACCAGAAAAATCGTAGGCCGAAAAAATTTGTTGAAAATACCGATTTGGGTTGATTTTCTCCGAGTATTGGTCCGGTTTGGTTTTGTATTTTCGGTAACAAAAACGATAGAGGTAAAACAATTAGTTTCCAACACTAGGTTTGTTGCGATTTTGGTCCAAACCGTACCGTAATAAGCTAAGGGAAAATGTTATGGGTACACCACTTACGTACACCAAATGCCACCAAGCTTATGTAGCGGTTGAGGAAAGCTCCAATGTGAGGCCCACTCAGATAAATAAGTTTCTCCTCATCCGGCACATCACCTTGATGTGCATGTGTATGGTTTACCCATAGCATTATTGTAAATAAACCAAATCCTGCAAGTACTCTAACTACTCACAAACGAATTAAACTAACACGAGTCATATATGGGAAGCGGGGTTTAATGCATTGCACCACGCAACGAACGCATATCACAACCGTCGATATTGGAGATCAATGGTCCGGATTCGCTAAAGTTTTCTTACCAGTAAGAAAGCATTTTGACCGGTAAAAAAGCGTCTGCGAATCCAGACCACTGAAAACATTATGCAGCTTATTAATCCATGAGTCATGTACTCAGGAAATGTATTGATTACTCTCTAATAATTGTGCAAAAGTAAGTACATGATCACTTCTTTTTCTTTTTAGACTTACCATTACAAAACAATGAACCAAACCCAAACAAACTTATTACACTCCCAGCTTTATCTATGCAACTGTACGGGATGTTCAAAACAGGACTAATTCGAACACCACCACCACCACCACCATTACTATTAGATCTCAAATTCTTCTTCACCGGAATCTTTGTCGACGAATTGTAAGGATAACTGTGCCCGGAGGAATAAGACAACGACCGTGAATTTATCGCAACAGGAGGTTGTTTGGACAAATTCTGCTTCTGATCATGATCCTTTGAAACCGCTGTTTGTTTCGGATTAAGCGATGAACCAGTTGAATTGCTCCGCGACAAAAACTGTAACGGCCAGAGAATGTTTTTACTCCGAAAACTCTCACAGTTCAGACTGTTGCTTCGACTGTACTTCCAAAATGATTTCGGTAATGGCTTCAGATCCTCTTCGTCGAATTCGCTGCGCAAGAACTCTATCAACTTCTTTTTCTTGGGGCTCTCGCTGCCATTTTCACAAGCAGCTGTTGCCTTGCATTGTTGGATTTCTTTGTGTGGGGTGAGTGGCTTGTTGATCTCGACAGGCAGAATTTTCCCATTGGAAAAGATCTCATCGGCGGAGGAAAGATTCGTGAAGTTGTCAATACAGAAATTGAAATTGAAATCGAAATCGAAACCGAAATCAAAGAGAGAGGGCACGATTGGGACGGTGTTTGTTTTGTTGAGGTAATGAGAGAATGAGATTCTTGGACTGGAAACCAAACTAGAAATTTCTGAGGAGCACACATCAACCGCCATTGCTTCTTTTTTCGCAATTCTTAGGAATTCGATATCTGATCAGGGGAAAACGGAAGTAGAAAACCAAATAATCGAAACCCGGAAACACAAAAGAACACAGAATTTACGTGGCTCGATCAATGTGGGCTGCAGTCAAATCTGCAGCACGTACGGCTGATTGAACAGTACCATCAGACTCCACACTTTTTAATGCTCAAGAATGGTGAATTGTGTTAAAAGAAAGAATATAATCAATATATATATAGTGAATGTGGAGTGGGTTTTCGAATTGTAGTCAAAAGAAAAAAGTGAAAGTCAAAAATGGGTTGTCGGAATGAGAGCATTGCTTCTTTTTGCTTTTGTAGAGCATCTGGAAGATTTTTTAGCTGTGGAAATCAGAGTATGTTGGTGAGGCAGAGCATACTCTGTCTTATACTCTGTTTGGGTGAGGCAGAGTATAGTTGAGGCTTAGAATTATTCGAAGAAAGAAGGTAAAAGAGTGGGAGAGTTAAAGTTGCGCCTTGCAGGAGAATTTGGGCCACCGAAAGGCTATGAAAGGATATCATGCATAGGGGTTTCCAAAGAAACTTTTTCTAGACTTCCCGTGCCTGTTTGTTTGGGGATAAGAGGGTGGGGTAAGGGTGGAGCCGGGATAAGCTAAGAAGGAATGGTCTTTATTTGATGTTTGATTCACTTTCGGTATTAGGATTGTTTATCCTCCGGATAAGCTAATACACGTGCAAGTTCATCCCACCCCACTCCCCACACCCCATTGTTACCGGTATGTCGTTAAAGACTCCCTTATTCCTTTTTCTATTCTCATTAAAAAGATTATATGGTCATAATTTCTTACATGGTTCTTTATCCACGCACTCTTATTGACACATATCACGATATCAACTACAAACAAACTCTTTTTTAGTTAATCTTCCCTTATTGACGAATCACCCCTTGTACCATATCTACTACTTATCCATCCTCCTTATTCGTCTGAGAAACGAGCCGCTAATATTAGAGATGGAGATGTTAAAAAAAAAATTGATAGAGGCTGGAGGATTTATTAAGCAGTCCCGTTCTGAAAAGACATGTTAATAATTTTGTATGGATATATCTGTATATTATATTTCAGTATTTTGATGTAATTAGAGCAAAATACGCAATAATAAATCACTATTTTATGTTTTGTCTTTTTTGTTTCTATTTTTTTTTAAACTTTATCACTTATGAATATCTCTTTTCTTGTCAAAACACTCGAAAGAGAACTAAAGTTAGTGGAAATTACTACACAAATGGGAACTCACTTATTTCCCGAATCCGACACATCCTTGATTTCTCCCACTCCGACCTTGCCCCGATAAGGAATGAGGCAGGGACGGGGACAGTAAATCCGACTCCAACTCGCCTCATTGTCATTCCTACTTTAAAGAACACCCATCTCATAGCCCGGTTCTGATCTGATACCAATGTGCTTAATTTTCCCTTTAACTTTACGTATGAAGTTTTAACTTAATCAAGGAAAGCTCTCTTCCCCCTTTTTTTCTTTTGGATGACATAGACTCAGATCTAGAGTTCTAGGGTACTGGTTTTGCATGAAGACCTTGGTCGGTTTGGTTCAAGCGGCGCACGACTTCCTGAGCTCTCCAGCGGCGATGATGAAGGCGTCCAAAGACAAATCTAGTGGTGATCCTCCATCCACCCACCTCCATGAGCGGAGTACTGGGTCTGATATCAACGCTGAGCGCCTTTTTGTTTTGTTGTTGTGTGTGTGTGTCTTTTTTTTCTTTTTTTTTCTCAGACCGACAGTGTCCTTTTCATTTTAATATAATTGGAATATCTATCGCTTACAAAAAAAAGGAAAAATATAGAGCTAACCACCACCAACCATCACCTAAGAGCATCCCTAATGGTATACTCAAAAAGAAAATATTGTTAAAGTTAGCAATGAGTGGCACAAAAAAGGGTCACAATGGAATAACCAAAGTTAGCAACATTTTTATAAATACTCAAATTTTGGCATTTTGATACTCAAAACTCCCAACATTTTTTCAAAAATCAAATTCAGTGGACCCCACATACAAAAGTTAATTTAACTCACGTTACTCCGATTGTCCTTCACGCTCCTTTTTAATTGGACAGGGGAAAGAGTGGGTTCACGTGCTTAACGCGCCTTCTCTCTTTCCATAAACAGTGTTTCTCTCCTTCTCTCTCCTCTCTTTGCACAAACAGAGTTTCACTCCTCCTCTCTTCCTTGTTCGACGGCGATGGCGTGCCTCTGGTTCTGATCATGTCGACAACGACATTCGGTGTATGGTCGACGATTTCGAAAAGGTATGAGAAGTTTTTCCATTGTGGGCTGCACGCACAACTACTCAGTATCTGTTAAATTGCATCGTTTTTGGCCAAATAGGACCCAATCTCCATTTGGTGTTCAATTTCTATTTATTATAGGTTGAATTTGTGTTTCCTCTTTCTTTTGTTTTCAATTCCTTAATATACGATTCCCTGAAGAAGAAAGAACCTTAAGTTTTCAATTTCTGTTGGAATGTCAAAAATGGATAAATCTAAGCAGTGGATCCCTTCTTTTTTATTATTGACAAAAATGAACCATTGTAGAGGTTCACATTTTGTTAACTTTAGAAATCCATTAAAATGCATACTCAAAAGTTGCCACATGTGGCACTTTTGAGTATTTAGATTTGATTATACCACTAGTGATGCTCTAATAGATGGTGATTAGTCTACGCGTAAAAAATGCATAAAAGCAAAGCAAATAAATGAATAAGTATTTGTGATAGAGTGAAACGCAAAATTCCTAGGGTAATGTTGTAATGACATTCAGACTCCCTTTTCTCATAAATGTTTTTTTTTGTCTTTTAGTGACAAAAATTTACATATAAAAATTCAAATGATTAAAACAAACGGGTGCATTTATAAGTAAAGGGTGTGTTCAAAATCATTTCCCAATTCCTTCCTCTATTAAGGTGGTATTTTTTGTAGTTTTTTGCCTTTAAATTGTAGACAAAATTCATGTTATTTCTCTTATTGCGATTTTTTGGGCTTTTTGAACTTTTTATATGAGAAGAGACTTTTGGAGTTGAAAAAAATCGAGAAAGTCGATAAGAACAACGGGGCCTAAGAAATCTTCTCGATAGTTGCAAACTTGGACCATTACTTTAGACTTTTCTCCTAATGGGTTCTCCAAGAAAATACTACTAACAATGGGACACAAATACAAACATATTACCTCGTTTTAAATTGTCAATATATTATGAAAATTTGTGTAATTTTGGATTAAAAATAAAATGATTTTGTTTAGCGTTTTTAATTTTTGCAATAATTTAAAGAACCAATTAAGGTTATTGATTTGGTACAAAAAGATTCAAAAGCACTTTAATTTTCAATCTCAAAATTGCACGATATTTTATAGTGGAAAAACAATTAGAACGAAGGGACTAACATTTTAGCCTATTACCAAAAAAAAAAAATGCAAATTATAATTTTAACAAGAATTAATTTTTGAACTCTAATTCTAGTTTGAACTAACTAGTTTTTATTGTGAGAAATGTTTTTAGTACTCTAATTCTAGTTCTCACACTCTGTCATTTTCTTGTTCTTATTTAGGTGAGATTACTACCTTATAGTCTTCCATTTTTTTCGCTTTTAACATACAATGAGTAATTTTACAGTTTACATGACTAAAAACAAATATAAAAGGGTAAGTTACATTAAACCCCCTTCAACTAGGACTCATTTTCACTTAATCTCCCCAAAGTTTAAAACTAACACTTTACCCCTTGAAAACTATACAAATCCTAGATGTCAAAGATGACGTTACCAAAAAATTACAATTTACACTCTTGTCCGTCAATCATCTGGCCACCATGTTCTTTTCATCTTAACCTGCATTTATAACCTCTGTAAAACAACCACACAGAAAACCAAATCCAGTCACCACACTTCAGTGAAAGCTATTCCAACCCCAATCACCTCTTTTCCCGTGATAGCCCTCGATTTCCCCTCAACTAACGATAGCAATAAGGTTATTTTGTTACATTTTTAGCCTCTTTTAAATTTGGATGATTACCCTTAGATGATGAAGAAATGCTAATTTCGTCATAATATCGTATTCATCATGTCATGCTATGCTCACATGACAAGTACTGTCCAAAATCTTAACATTTTGCTTACGGAAGGAGTTTATTGCCATCCAAGAAGAACTTTAAGGGGCTTAAGTATTAGTAAGTTTTAAGCATTAGGGAGGATAAGTTAAAATTAGTAATAATTGAGGGCAATTTAATGTAATTTATCCAAAATAAAATGCGTTAAATAAAAGTCCCCAAGCCGTTTCTCTAAATTAGTCTTTCTTTCAATTTTGTATTATCAATTCTCTATGTCAATGTCATCCATCAATGCGTGGTGACTGGCCGGCCATGTGGGACTAGCGACCCTACAGTATAGAAGTGAACTAAAATAGATGTAGTACGGAATCTGAACCAACCGTTTGTGGCAATCAATGATTCAGATTTTATTTTGAATTTTACGTTTGAACTGAAAGAGTTTTTATGGATCATTTGGAAAGATGGGATCTGTACCGAGCAAATCTCTAAGATCCAACAGCTCGGATGCCGTGCAGATTTTGTTTTTGTTTTTTTGTTTTAAATCCAAGATGCTTCTAATGAGGAGAGAGAGAGAGAGTTTTCACGGCATCTGAGCCGTTGGATCTCGAGATAAACGTTGAAGATTCGCTCTGTACAAATATCTTTTTTCGGATGATCCGTAAAAAAGATTCTCTCTTATTGAAATGAAATTATGGATGTGCACTCCTGCTCTACCAGAACATCGACCGACGGTGATGTAGGTCCAACACCATCAAAAGAACATTGATCAATGTACTATATCTGGACACGTCCCCAGGTCCCATGATGAATGTTTCAAAAGATCAATCAATGATTCTCAATATTATATATATATTATTGAGGAGTGCACGTGAGGTGTCACGTGGTAAGACGTTTGACCGTTAGTTGAACCCCGCCAATACAGCCCCTGTTCTCTATCCGTAGTCCGCACACAGGTCCAGTTTTTGTTTGTTTATCCTTTCTTAAACGACACACAGATCCAGTTACACGAGGCAATATTTTAGTCTCTGGATAAATACAAACCCAGTTAGGAGAGAGAGAGAGAGAGAGAGAGAGATTTTTGGGTAAACCCAGTTGGAAGAGAGAGAGAGAGAGAGAGAGATGGAGGAGGAGGGAAGGAGTGATAATAGCAGTTATGAAAGTGGGGTGGAGAAGAAGAGGAAGGTGATGGTGGCAATAGACGAGAGCGACTGCAGCCACTACGCTCTGGAGTGGGCCCTACAAAACCTCGGAGACTCCCTCGTAAAATCCGAGTTCTTCATCTTCACCGTTCAGCCCATCGCCGATTACACCTATCTCTACGCTTCCTCTTTCGGCGCTGCTCGTACCATTCCCCCACTCTCTCTTTCTGGTCTAATCTGTTGTGTTTTGGGCACATTTTTTTATATGATTTTGCCACTAATTTTTTTAACAATTTGTCAGATTTGTGTTAAATTATGACTAAAAAATTCAACCAAAAAAGTTTTGATTTTTACGTTTCATCTTATCTGTTCAAAGTGAGTTTTTGAAGGTGACAGATTCGAATTGATATATTTCTGATATGATGCTGTCTTTTTGTCCTTTTTTTCCTTTGTTTCAGCCCCAGATTTGGTTAGATCTTTCCAAGAAAATCAGAAGAAGTTTTCCCTTGCTCTGCTAGAGAAAGCTAAAGGAATCTGCAGCAAATATGGGGTATATTCCCCATTTTGTAAACTCTGCATCTACTACTAATTAATGTTATCTGCTTTCAATTTACCCAAAAAAATTATACTTATATAATTGCTTTTAAAAGTGCCTGATTGTCGCCACTTTTTAAAACGGAAAATGCTAACCACAGCCACTTTTTAAAACGGAAAATGCTAACCACAACCCAGTGGGTGGTGATTAATGTGCAAAAACTGCCTTGACATCTTTAAAAGATCTATAAATATCCGTGCGTATATGTGAAAAGTGCATTGAAATTGTAGTAATTTTTTGGACTTTTTGTGTGCAGTATTCACTGCTTTAGTGCTTATATTGAGCTGTAGTTAGCTGGCCTATGGTAAAATTGTGTTTCAAAATAAGCTACTTGGCTCATCTTGAGTAATCTTTGGGGCAAAATCCCGTCGCCCACTTGTGGGGACTCCAAAGGAGTTGATACTGCATGAGAGTTTCAAACTTAGGAGCAAACCGCTAAGTCCGAGGTCTTGACCCCGCGACCCCTTGGGTTGGAACCTTATTCCTTGAACTGTAAAGCGTTTTATTTCCTGATTTGCTCTTGTTATTGCACATAAATGAGGTTTTCTTAAACTATAATTTCGTCCCGTTGTTAATTTTTACATTCCTTCCCCAATTGTTAAATTTCAATAACACTGGAACGCCCTTTGTCACAGATTGTTGCAGAGACATTGACAGAAATTGGAAATCCAAAAGAGGCCATATGTGAAGCAGTGGAAAAACTTGACATCCAATTGCTTGTACTGGGAAGCCAGGGCCGAGGAGTTATAAAGAGGTTAGTCCCATTGTTCGGTCTTCATTTACCGTACCAGTGAATTCATTTCCTGACTTCCAAATTTGCAACCCAGAAAGCTATCATTTTCCTTCTGTATGTGGTTATGCAAGGCCGGTATGTTCTGATAAATTGATCTCTAGGCACAAATAGGAGAAAATTTTTGCTCAACTGTTTAGGGCTGAAATATCCTGAGGCCCAGGAGAGCTATAAAGTTGTTACGAAAATAGGATAATAGGGATTTTGAACTTATCGACGCCTTCATTAGCACATAGTACAACAACAACACAACAACAACAATAACATAACTCATTTAGTCCCCAATAATTGGGGGTATGGGCGGGGGATGAATAGGAGACAAACCTAACCTTTGGCAATAAATGCACAAAGTGGCTGCTCCCAGAATACCACTGAAACAGTGGTCCCCCTATACCGTTGCGTTTGCTGCGGAATCATGTCCTCAAATCAAAGCCAAAAGGCATCAGAGAGGGCAGACCTGAGAATCATTTTGATTTATGTGCACATTACCATGCTTCTTTCATTCAGCATCCAGAGCATTGGCGTTGCACACCTCATTAGCACATAGTACAGATAGAAATATGTTTGCATTGCGAAACTTGTGGAATTGACTTAAGTTTTGCAATTGTTGAAGGACGGATACAAACATGGGGCATGGATAGTAGCTGGGATTAATATGGAATCCAATAATAAAAAACGAAAACAAATACTAACTTGTCACTAAAATAATCCTAGGACTAATTTGTCATAATTGACACAAGATCCATCAAAAGACAAATCACAAACACAATTGATAAAGTTTAATTTCTTATAATTTAACTGCGGGATACAATGTAGAGACCCCTTACGTATCTTACATGTCCCTCGGTGTGTCCTAGATGTGTCGTGTGCCTAAAATGTAATACAATCAGTTGGGCACGAGTCACATGAAACTTGGCAAGTACCTCCCCGTGTAAACATGTTGTCGTGTGCCTGGCATGGATATGAAGACCAGTTTGGTGTTGGTGCAGTGCTTCATAGGTCATTACCAAATGTGATAGCAGTTACAGTGTGGAGATGTCTGGCATGGATACGAATTACGAAGACACCTAACACCTGTTAGGTGTCGGTGCTTCATAGTTTGTTACCAAATGTGATAGCAATTACAATGTGATAGTACCTTTTCTTTGACAGTTTTTCGTTTTGTTTTTCCTTAGAATTTTCATAAAAAGTTGCATTTTGTTTCTTTTGATTTGAATCCGTGAGTGTTACTTACACCCATTCTTAATCCTGATTCCCTTTCCGAGCTCGAATTCACCACACATACGTGCACATACACAGACACACAAACACACACTCACATTCACCGTGGGTCACACATCTGATCTCGAAAAGGGATGCACTGGGCTTATTTTGGATATATCACATATGAATACAGAAATGTTTTGCAACTTATCGCAGGGCTTTACTCGGAAGTGTCAGCAATTACTGCGCTCACAACGCCAAATGCCCGGTTCTTGTTGTGAAGAAGACTGTTTGAAAAGATCATACTGTGCTATCTTAAGAAGTCTAGTTGTGAATAAGCACTACTGTCTACTGTCGAGGTCCTTCTATTGGTATTTCCAACTTCATTGTGTAAATAAAACTCGCACGCTGTCAATGGCTCAAGAAGTCGAATGGATTGTTGTTGTAAATGAAACTTGTCGTCTATGGATTTGAATACAACAGTTTAAATTTTTTTGGTTGTGGTGTAGCTTAAGAAGATCTTTAATTTCCTCAAATCCCGTATATGCTGGAGCTTCGTGCACTGAGTACGTCCTTTTACAGGGTTTTTTTCTTTCTTTCTTTTGTGAAAAGTCTCAGAGCATTCTTTCCTGTCCGGTATTTTGGTTGGTTACTGAACTTAATCAAACTTTTCAACTCAAGAATCTTCATATCCTAATGCTGAATAACGACTAATCTTCCAAACTCAATACACACTTTAACAAAATCTTCATGATTTTAGATCTTGGATACTGGATAGATATATAGATGTTTACGACAGAATCACATAGATACTTAACGTGGTTTATACATAGAATCAAAATTATTTCCTAAAGGAAAAGGGAAAAAAAAAATCCTTTGAAAATTGTAAACCTTCCTCTTTAAGAGATTTTTAGTTTAAAGCTTCAAGAAATTTATTTTAAAAAGGTGTTTTAAATAAGTACTCCCTCCGTCCCTATTTAAGTGATGATGTTACTATTCCAGCTGGATTCGAAAGTTGTTTATAATTTTCAATCTATATAACATAAAATATGCAATATGGATCTTGTTTTATAGAAATCAATGAGTTCTAAAATACAATTTTTTCAAAAGTACATAATATATTATAGATTGAAAGTTATAGACAATTTAAAAATAAAGTCAAAAAGTGAAAGTGGTCATTTAAAAAGGGACGGAGGGAGTAGTAGTTATTTCGTCCTGTTTTTATTCTTAATCTTCAGTCTTTTTAGGAATCTTTCAATATTTCCGGTTGGTCTATATAGCTCTCGTTAATTTCTTTCCTAATATAATCTTACACATGTTTAGTAGCAATATTTTGGATTAAATATCTACTTGCCTCTTAAACTATCAATTTTTTTTCACTTCCCCCTTCAACTACCAATTGAACTTCCTTCCCCCTTCAACAATCATTTTTTTTCTTTAATAAGGACAAATCACATTTTCCATCCACTTGATGGATGGAAAAGTTAGTCCCAAGGCTATATTAGTCTTTTGGGTTAACTATCTTTTTTTTTTTACTTCCCCCTTCAACTACCCTAAATTGGTAGGGTCGTGACTCGTGAGGATAGATTCTTAGACCAAAACTAGGATTCTTATATGAAAACCACCTTTATCAGAGCAAAAGGGTAAGATTATTATATACAAAGTGGATTAATATATATAAGGTAGGTCATTTTTTTACTACAACTGAATTAATACAAAAAATTCCACCGTTATTTCACTCGTACGATGGTGATAAATCTCTTCAATGGCATTTCGTGTTGAATTGATTGAAGCACGTAAGACGGAGAGGAAGCTCAATACCGACTTTCCTTGGGGCCACGGTTATATTCACCCTATAGAAAAGAAGAACTGATGCTGATCTGATCGCCGATCAAATGTAAGAAAAAAAAATCGAATCCAACTCCCTCAATCCCGAAAAAGTGGGTTTTTGAAAGAAAAAAATGGATTGCCCGATACTTACAAGTCGATTTTCTTCTGGTGGGAGCCCTTAAGATCCATGCCATCCTTAAAACCCTAGCTTTGGTGACCAATGGAGTTGAAACCCTTCTCCGAAATCTCTTCATGGAAGTTGTTCTCCGAAAAACCCTTTGATCTACAGAATGAAAGAATGAAAGAAAACCCTCAGTTGGCTTAATTTGTTGTGGTGTATGAAATGTCCATATTACCCTCTCTCTCTTTTTTCATCAGTTCAAAAAGAAAAGTTAATGGTTTTCGTCACAAATTTTGGATGGAAAACGTGATTTGTCCTTAGTAAAGAAAAAAATGATAGTTGAAGGGGGAAGAGAGTTCAATTGGTAGGTCAAGGGGGAAGTAAAAAAAGTTTTGATAGTTTAAGGGGTAAGTAGATATTTTATAACAAATGTTCTTGAAACTTTAAAGGTTCACCGAGTATGGAAGGTTTGGATGGGATCAGCATGCATGCTGTCACTTAAGGGACATCTAATGTATAGAGATTATTATTTCGGATTTAAAACAATTCATGGTATAGATGATAAAACTTTGGAAGGGTTAATTGCCATATAGTATCTTGTGTAGCAACCGTCCACACCATTGCCTCTAATGATGAGACATTTTCCCTTTTGACATGCTTTTTTTCACAGAAACAATTGGATGGGTTTCAAAACAATGGGTATTGACAGATACAATTGGAGTCCAATTTGATAATTACATCTTTTCCATATACAATCAGGTTACAAATGAATGTGGGGAGGGTGCTGAATCTTCGGTTCGGTTCCGGATGGAGCACCACCTCCCTTCACTTTGACGTGTAAGAGAGAACACCGTTAATCCGGCACATGCCACCCCGGGTCCAAAACAAAATTAGTTTTGTATTGCAAGAACAGTGTTGTTCTTCAAAAAGTGTATATTATTTTTGGTATTAAGCATATTGATAAATGATTAATCGATGAAAAAATATGTGATTTTATGGGTATTAACTATGTTGACAGATGATAACATATGAAAATGTGTATCCTTTCACATACTAGAAATAAGTAGTCTTAGAACACTTGTACATTTTTTATACTAATTACTCCATCCACCGGTAAAGATAGTCGACTACCAAAAAAACCTCCAATTTTCGGATTAAATAATAAAGCACTTTTGTGCATTGTTTAGTACATTTCTTACTCCCTCCGTCCCTTTTTAAATGTGTTATTTCGTAAATCCAACTTATTAAAAGAACATCATCATTACACTTTTCACATCAACTTTTTCCTCCACTTTACACTTTTCACATCAACTTTTACATCTACTTTCCAAAACTGTCCATTCACTTTTACCCATTAACTCTTTACCCACTTACTTTTCAAAAGGACAAAATGATAATTGTACAAACTTTTACCCATTAACTTTTCAAACCACACACTTATTTAGGGACAGCCCAAAATGGAAAGTTAAACACTTAAAAAGGGACGGAGGGAGTAACACAAAATTAAAGAACTAATTGAAATTTTTATTCAAAAATTGCACGACTATCTTTGTGGGACAAAGAGAGGGAGAATATTAATTTTGGGTGCCACCTCCGAGTCGGAATTCTAATCCCGTCCCTGCCGTTAATGCTTACCGGCCGGAGTAGATGTGAAAAATGGGCTGAATGGATATTTTCACTTGTCATTGGCATTGAAAATTTCCAATACCATTTACGGCCCCATTTACCAATCACAATAAAAATGAAAAATGAAAATGAGGATAAATAACATTTGCCATTTTTTCCCTCCACATGATCTCCAATACCTACCGATTTTGAATCTACAAATTGCATGATGTATAGCCGAATCTGAGCATTTTTGCATTAGAGTAGAAATACCAGATATTAACATTTTGAGGACTTGGCAATTACTAATATGCTAGAATTTGGCATTTTAAAAGCTCAAATGAGTATTTGTACTTGCTCTAATCTAAAACTTCATTACAACGGATTGATTTGGTTGCCAAAAGTTATCTCCCAAAGGTTCGTAACTTCGTCCTAAAATTCAATTGATGTATGCTTAAACTGATCCGAACATTATAAGTTATGAAAGAGGTTTCGGAATTTCAACTTGCAACATCATTGATAATGCCTAGGACTTAAGGTTTACTCCCTGCTGAAGTCTAAGGTTCCGAAACTTCTCAATTGTTATCAAATTCCTTGGGGTCAGTCCATTAACGGATTTGGAGTACCCGTAGTGACCTAAGTCATTGTATTCCCGTAGTGACCTCAATTTTGGACCCTCTATAATATATGTAGTGTAGTTAGGATCGGAACCATACATTTTTTAGTGAATGTTGAGTAGATCATTCATGTAAAAAAATCAAATTAATGGTTATTGGTAACCATATTTTCGGATACGTTTATATGGATGGCCAATATTATTTGGAGAATACACTGCGAGACAAATTTATCTCAATTGTGTGTCTACCAATCTTCGATGATCATAATTTCGGATGGCCCACAATTGAAGTCGTTACGTGAATATAGTGACTTGACTCGCTACGGGAACCCCAAGCCCGTCCGATAAGCATGATGGTATGATTGGTTCCCCGGATTAGTCAATGTGCGAGAATGCTAAGCCGGACGGGTAAGTTGTGAAAAAAAATGAATGAACTTCCACTAGAGGTACCACGTTGACAAAATCTAGAAACATTGGGTACCATATTCGTAGTTTCTATCCTCTCCTGGTAAAAGGGGCGGGGGGAGAGACAGACAGACAGACAGACAGGATGATAGTGGACTGCGGTGGAATTGCAGCTGTGTTCACAACATGGAGGAGAAGTCCTCCGACGAGGATTCTGTGCTTGGCTTCTCACTTGAACACAGAACAGCTACGTGCCCAACTCGATCAACTCCATTCTGAGGCACAGCAAGCCAGAACCAAAGGTCTCTTTTTCTCTCTAATTCACCTATCTACACCTTCTAACTTGCCTTTCAGTTTTCGAAAATAACTTTTACTTAACAAGTTCTTTCACCTTTCATTGTAACAGTCACTCGAAAAATCTGTCAAATACCCCATTTTGTAAAGACGGTTAAGCAATTTTCATCGAATTGTGATTTGGCACATATTCTTTTCCGTCACATGTATTGGTTTCCTAAATTTTTTTTATTATCTATTTGAGTTTTTTTGTCAATTGTGTTATAATGGGCCTATAGCGGTAATCTGGGGTAAATTAGAGTTTTCTTGTCGAAAGAATTCAGAAGTCTTGAATCTTGCAATGGGATTTTAGTTTATGTGGGCTATCAATATGGAAACTACTTGAAAATTGAAATGAACTTAAATATATATTAGAATCTGCTATAATACCTGTATTTCATGGGTCTGCCATATATATAATGAATGCCTCCGATTATTAATCATCTGATTGTTCATCGATGTTGATATAACTTGTTTGTAGTTTAGATTGAAACGGTGTTTGAAATAGCATAAGAAGCAGGGACACGTATATGGGAGACAGGCACGATAGCTAACATGGATACAGACTACGGACACAGGATTTGGCACAGATACATTCACTTCCCTCCGCCCTTGATAAAATGGATATGAACTACTAATGCAGAACAGCGAATAGATAAAGAAAAATGATACTTATGTGTTTCTTTTCTTTGTTTATAAGCGTGACAGACAAAATGGTATTTCAACAGAAAAAGAAAAACCCACAACGGATAATTTATAATCTCTTTAAAACCAACTTACGAAGTAGAAGAAAGAAGAGCAGCTCATAAATTCAATAATCTCGTCTTCAACATATTATAGTAACTTACCTTGAGCTTTATGAACATGAAAACATACAACACTGATTGTCCTTGATGACCCTTGGAGTATACAATAAGTCTTAGAGCATTTCTTATGCATACTATTCGAGTTGTATGCATTGTTTTGACATAAACAATGATCACATGAATTCCTATTACATATATCGGATATTTATCCCATGACCAGACTCAAGTATCATGTGTTTCCCTTTGATTTTGAAGCTTAAAATTCCATTGCCCATTGGAAAATAAGATGGGAAATTTTAAAGGCCTTTAGACTGGTGGGGTTGTGGTTGTTTCAAGGCTTCTAGCCACCTTTAAGGCATGTGATCTTTTGTTCATTAGTTGCCATGTTTTCCGTATCCAGTTTCAAGCAATCTCTAAGATGCATGTTCGTTAATGTTCCTTCCCTTATTTTGCTATTTGTACGATCTATCTCTTGATCCGATTCATTCCCGCAATCTTTCTTCTCTAAAAATGAAGAAATTCACTAGGTGGAAGTTGTCTTGTTAGAGGTTTTCCCACAGAGGTTAATTATCTTCTTCGATGCTAGTATATGAGCCTAAGGAGTCACCACTCATAGCTAATCAGTTTTTTTGGTTTGGTGCTTTATGTGGTATCAAAACTAGCATTCTTAAGTTTCGGGCAAGACTCTGCTTCTATAGTGATTGATTCCATTTGTTCGATTGAATAGATCCATTGTTTGCATCCCCTTGTGCAAGGAGTTACTATAGCTTGTCCCACGTTGTTTAATTATCTCCTCCAAACTGGTATACAAGTCTAAAGAGCCTCTCTCCACAGCCATTTGGTTTTGAGGTGGATACTTTATCAAGTTCTATCATAGACGAACGATTTTGACAAAAGCCTTAGGCAAGCTAGTCATAAGGCAAAGAGGTGAATCTGCTGACCATTGAGGTAGAAGATACCCCCTGGTTCTAAATTTTGTAATTATCATCCGTGCATTTGGTTTTGAAGAGTAACAATGATAATATTTTAGGTAAATCCTTTGTTCATGAACACGTTGAACAATGTTGTGTTTTCATCCAATATTTGGATCTTATAGATTTGATTTTGGTTCAATCCTCTTGAAATTATTTGATTTGATTTTGGTTCAATCCTCTTGAAGTAAGTTTGCTTTGATAATTACACTATTGAGCATCCATAATAACTTGGCATTTGAGTAATTCTGTTCTATCTTGTTTTGATTTAGTGATTTTGTTTTCAGTTATGGTTTTCTGAGGGGTGGGGATGGGAGAGTAGAGGGTTAAAATACCTAAAACAAGTGACAGTAAAAAAAGGCATCGCTATAAATAGTTAGTTACTTAGTTCGCTGGCCACTTCTGTCAATTGATTAGCTAAGATGGCAGTGTCTTCTTTGCAACCATGAGGGTGAAACTTTAATACCCCTGCAGTTATTGCTGGTCATTTGTATTGTTTTATGGGTGTACTACTTCTTGATTAGTTACCCTTCTCTTTTTCATCGTTTTTGTCATCAGATGGAAATGACAATTATTCATTGGAGTATTTGTTAAATTCAGTATGTTGATACGTTGTGGTGGCTATTGCTGTTTCTTTGGTGGCAAAAGATCTTTTCCAAGGCACCTCTTGAAGTTAGCCTTTAAAAAACAACATTTGTTGCAGCAAATAATGCTAGGTTAAGGTTGATGCGATTGTCTGAAGCGGCAGAGAATCTTCGACGACAGGCAGCTATTAGTATTCAAACTGGAAGAGAAAATGATGCAAGGGAGTTACTCTTCCAAAAGAAGAAGGTAATGCAAGCTTTGGACAAGTCGAAGGCTCGGATCACACTGTTTGACGAGCTTTCATCAAAACTTAATCAGGTATAAATAGTTTATCTGTATTTTAAATCACCATGTTAAGGCGTTTGTGAAGTAGCAGAGGGTACAAGCTAACTTACCATCCAATCAGATTAAGAAGAATTTTATGTCATGCTCTGGCCACATCAAGGGCCGTAAAGTACCTTTTATAACATTGGCCTACGTAATATATGTGAGACACTTGAACAACATGTATATCAACATTCAAAGGATAAACGGGAATCTACTTGAAACATATGCAAATCGTGAAGCCGCAATCTGTATTGACGGGGCAGTAATTGCTATGGCTCTTTGGTCCCTTCTAGGGCCCGCCGTGGGTCTGGAGTCCCTGTGGTCACGCCTAGGGGAGGGCTGCTACGCATGGTTGCCCTATGTCAGACTTTGTGGATCTGAGACGTCCTAATTTGTTTGGTTTCCATAGAGGATCATAACTCATACATCTCAAACTGTTAACCTTTTCTGGGTGTCTAACTTTTTTTTATCTCTCCCTTCCTAGAATTTCTTCGTTTCCAAATTCCAACCTGCCGTGAAATTAACTGATTGTTGTAATGTGTGGAAGATGAGCAATATGCTGCATATACTGTGAGAACTCTATTATGTCAGGACTTGTCATCTAGCAGCAAGTAACATATAAGTATTTGATTGTAGGTAAGGAGTTGTTTCTATTGTTCAGTTTCTTCCCTGAGAAAGGGAGTTGTTTCTGCTCATGGGGGCTTGTCTTATGTTGCTTTGTTTCTCTCGTTTTTGGAATAAAAGTTAACTTACCAAAGACAAAAACAGAGAAGTATTTGGTATGATCAATATTCTGATAATGCTCTTTAATTCTGTGTTTCTGTTTCAAAGTTGGTTGTCTACTCTTCCTTCATCATTTTTGTGTTGAACTAAATGTGTTCTCTGCCTGGATCTTATGCAAGAACATTTTTCTGGCACGGGTTTTGATCGGAAACATGATTTGTTTTCAGGCCATTTCGGTGAAGGAAACTCAGTTAATTGAAAACATTGCTTCAGATGTTGACATTGGCAGCAAAGATTCTTCTAGTACGGTTCGGATTGTGTCGCCAAAGGATGAAGATACCAGAAACCAGAATGAAGTTGATGACCCTGATTTCAACACCATGCAGTATAGTGAGGATCAACTACTGCAAGTTGATACAGAAGGTCCAGCAGACCAACTTATTGGTAATAGTGTGGATAATCTTATGGGTTCTTTGAGTTCAGATATTCGGAATGAAGTTGACATCATTTATAGCCTGAAAGGAATATCTTCGTATGAGGACTTCATTGAGCGTCTGGATCAACAGCTCAATAGAATTGAAACAGAGCTTGTCATGGTTTTAAAGGTCTCAACCTTGGTACTGGAAAAAATTGAAAAGCCCAAAACTTCAAGGGTGCAGCAAACAGAAGAGCTTCTTGAAGGAATTCGTAATATCAGAGAGAGGTGCTCTCTCTTAAGAAGTGTTTAATCTGACTACTATTAGCTTCGCTTGATTTTGGGACAGTTGATTTTTGTCCACACTAGTTATTCTGATGCTAATTGTCCGAGTTGTACGGGTGCAGGATTTCTAGCATTGTGCAGAAAGAAGTGGGGATAAGATAAAGCTCCGGTTTTAAGAATTCAGTTTCCCCCTGGCAGGTAGGACTTGAGTTTATGTATACGAAAGTAGAAAACTACATGGTTGGTGTTTAAAGAGGTGATATCTCATACTAAATTAAACTCTGAGATACAGAATATCAGGAAGAAAATAACCTAGAAGCATGTGAAGCACGTAAAAAAATGGATAGAATGGAAGTTAATACGATTTTGTTTTTCACATTTTGCTGGATTTAAGGGAGTGCCTTCCTGTTTTCTATCTTCGCGTTTTACACTTAAGGTCCTGATTGACAGGCTTATTTCCTTCTAGTTTTTTAAAATTCTTAGCATTTTGAGTTGTCTGTTCTGAATCCTGTATGTTCAATTTCTCTGCGTCGAGTTGTCACAATAGTTGTTACCGTACCTTGAATATGAGTACTAAGTACGGCTACTGGAAAAGGACTCCTGAAAAATCGAAGCGAAGAAGCGAAATCCTCCCCCCTTTCTGCACCCAATACTGGCTAGGCTAAATAAATAAGGCCAAAAAGGAAAAAATTCATCAATTCATTTATATAAGTACTAACTAAATTGAGGGTTCTGATCCCACACTTAAACATTGGCATTCTGAGCATGAGCAATTGCCAATAGTAAGGTAATCATTTCTCACATGTATATTACGTACGCTGGTTAAATTATTCTATCAAATGTCCATTATAGTCCTAGGTTGACATTCATTGACCAACTTGGATTCCGAAACAAAACAGCAGCTATTTGATTAGCCTGAGCACAATCCACAGTACCACAATCATCTGCATTTGAAGTTTGAGCTGTCTGCTGTTAGTTCTTTTCCAGTTATTATTTCTTCGGGTTACATTTTTGACCTCGCATCGTTCGCGTTTCAAGAAATGCTGACACATAGATGGTCAAAAGTGATGTTTATGAATGTCATTTACTGTTTGATGATTCTGTCTACATCCTACAAAATGCAAATGTTTGGATTTTATCCGAATCAGCGTGATCTTCAGTTTTTTGTATTTAGATCCATGGTTACGTTGATCTAGTTGTATGTGCCACTCTGTCAAAATTGTATGTTTCTGTTTCCACCAAAAGCTTAATCTCAGTCCTTACTTTCTCAGATTGCATTTCCAAATCCTTTTTGATATCATATGGGGTTGTCTTCTGTAGACTGTCAAGGTTTGAGTATGACTGAAACCTGTTTTGCTGCTTATGTGTGCCTTCGGTGGGCTTTTCTCATATGCTTTTAATTTCATTACTTATTTTTCTTATCTTTCAAAATTTCATTACGTAAAATTGAAAGGTACTGGATTACGTATTTTGCTGAAAATTTCTCAGACTGCAAGATGTGTTCTTGAGGCTCACAACCCATCGGTGCTCCCAGCCTAACTCTACCTTGAGCTAACCGCAATTGGCGACAAAGGAACTGAACCCGTTAGCCATCTGCAAGCACGATTTCGATTGTTTCTCATGTTGAAAAAAAGGTAATGGACTTGGGTATGCATATATGTATGTGTATAGAAATATTGGTGCTATACATTACCCGTTGAATCGTGGCCATATGCCTTCTAACACTTAACCATTCGGTTCACCGTTATATGCCCATCTACAGGCTGCTTCTATAATTTGAGATGTAGAGTTGCATAAGATGTTCCAATTCTTGTTAGATTGAGTCCTGTACTTGTCAGGAAATCACAATTGATTATTCAAAAGCAAACTCAAGAACATAGGAATTTTCTGAAAAACTCTTTCAAACGGGCTCACCCAATAGTCACTCCTACGACCCTGTTCTTTGGGATGAGCTTCCCCACATAGTGCATCCCTCAATACTCCCCCGTATTCTCAATTTTTGCCCTTATCTCGGACCCAAAACTGTGATCCAAACCGTGAGGAAAATATCAATATGATTGGATATACGTAGACGCATGAAAAAGTTGCAAATTGTTATGTAAAATAGTTGGTAAATGTATTTTACAGTTTGACCTTCATATTTATACAATGAAATTTAACTTATTCACATATCTGTTGATATCTGATTATACTGATATTTTGCATAATTATAAATTCGTGCGTTGTATGAGGTTGAACAATTGGGATCATAGTTTTGGGCCTTAGATGTTGACGAAAATTGAGAATATGGAGGGATATGGAGGAGTTGAGCTGTCTTTTCTTGAATATTTTTCAAAATATTTGGGTAGAAGTCATAATTTTACCCAATTCCGGGTCGAACCTATAATCACTAAAAGTTTAACGCGAAACTAACAAACACATTTTTTTTTTTTTTTGAATAAATGCAAAACTAATCCTAGTAGGTGGTACTGGAACGGTACTTACAAGTTTGGAGACAATATTAATGCAGACACCCACCCTACGCGTGCCTTTGTGGACCAAACAATCCTTAGGACAAGCAAGCACTGGCACAACTCAAATAATGCCCTCCACTTATAATTCAGGGGAGAAAAAAAAAGTAATGTACCAACCCGCAGTGAACTGGCATGCGTTATCATCCGAGAAATTTTTCCCGCTCGGCAATCTCAGTCGTTCAAAATGCGATCCAACGATCCGGAAGAGGAGAGAAAAAAAAGAGGAGTGGTCGGGTGAGAGGAGAGAGAGGGAATCAATCTCGGCCGTCCAAAACACTTTTGGATGGCCAAGATCGTGCTTCGTTATCATCCCAGTTACGAGGTGGACCCTCAACTATTTAGCTACTACACCACACACTCGGGAAAATATATACAATTCTTTGTCTCTATAATTATGTGGACTACTTATGTGAGAATCACGGTTTTTTGCATATATAATTGTAAGAAATATTAGAGCACCACCATGGGATGTCACGATGGCGAGAGGTTGTTCTGATTCTAGGCGCGTGTCAAGAGGTTATTTAGTGGTTTGAAGAGCAAAACTTATCATCATATATTCCCATTCCCACCAAAAATTACCTGACTCACCTATGACACGATGATGATATGTAATGTGATCACTCTTCGCCCTTTTCTGACTAGACTAGACGAAATTCCAATCTCCAACTAATGGTGGAGAAATTTTTCATTGCCGAGGGTATCACATAGCAGTATCCAGTACGCATCTCAATCTCAGTTATTTGAAAATTTATTGAACGATCCGGATTTCTTTCATGGAAGAGTTAAACTCTTTCCTGGAAAAGTAAATTTATAATTCGGACCATTGATTGCAGAGAGTGACAGTTGTAATGAGAATACCATGTCAGACACCATGTGATACCTGCTCAGCGCTGCTGCGGGAGGGAAAAGCACATGGCCTTTTTCCAAGGTGGGCCATCAATCACCATCATCCACCCAATCAACCTCCACCACGTCAGACCACCATCACTTTTTATTCCATTCTATTCTTCTCTCTTCACCTTCTCCCTCCAACCACCACTTGTTCTCAACAAAAATGAAAAAAAAAAAAAAAAAACTCCAACAACCATTATAAATTCCAACCTATCACCCTCCAAAGTCTCTCTTTCCAACTCTCATCAACTCCCATCCTCCCAATTTCCATCCATTTTCCCATTCAACACACTACTCTGTTCATACACAAACATATACATACACAGTTTCATTCACTAGAGGAATATTGTACGTATTTTGTACTATCCAAATATGGAGATTCCAGAGCTCAACATAATCAGCGATTTCGCCCCACCCATAAACTCTCTACCAAACCCATCTCTCTTTTCATCTCAAATTGTCTCCATTTCAACTCCTCCCAAATTCCCTCAACATTTCCACACTTTCTGGAAATGGGGTGCTCTCGTTCTCACACTAATCGCCACTTTCCGTGCCATAATCACCAGAATTAACCTTCTGATCCTCAGATTTGTTACGGATAAATTGTTATCTGCAAAACCAAAACACCCTCCAACCCAACATCATCTTAGTTACGACTCCGATTCCTATGACGACGATGACGACGGCTCCTGCTCTTCGGCTTCATCGGATGAATCTGAAGAGCAAGAGCCCACGACGTTGTTGTTTCAGCAGCCGATCAATGAGGATACCGAGCCTTGGGTATTTAACAGTCAAGGGTTAGGCTTGGATTACGAAGAAGGAAATTCTGGCAGTGTGGTTGCGATGTGGGATGTGAATGAGGGTCAGAGATTGAACTCATTTTCTCCGGCGGTTATTTTGTCGGCCGGAGTGAATCACAAAGGGAATGTTTTGTTACGTGGGTATGACGGGAGGGTGGGGGATCGGGCTACGCTGGTGTGTGCTGAGTGGCGGCCGAGGCGGCAACGGGAGAGGGTTGTGGGGTTCAATTACGGCGAGAAGGTGTACGTCGTGGATGACGTCACTGGAGGCTCGTTGATGGTTGGTGACATGAGGAATGTGAAGACGCCATTGTGGGAGGACGGAGATGCATGGTGGGATGCTGGCGGCGTTAATTTTCTTGAATATTGCGACGAGTAATTCGTAGTCTACGAAACGAGAAAGGTCAACTCCAGTGAGTAGTTCAAGCGGCAACTGGATAAGTTGTAAATCTACATATCCAAAGTCGACTTCTTTGGGCTGGGTTACAAGAGAGAAATCTCTCGCGAATATCTCCAAGTCAGGTATGGCTGGCCTTTGACGAGACCAGGAAGGGTATAGTCGAGGTTAGCGGGTAAGTTGGTTCGGACAACCGTTGGACCGTCGAAAAAAAAGAAGAGAAAAAGGTCCATTTCTTTCCAAAATAGAGTAAATAAATATATAAAAGAGGACCGATCCATTGAAAATTGTATGTGGAATGACATTTTGCTGGTAGTGTAATTACTTGTTCAATTTTTCATTTTGACAAAATTCATATTCATGTTCACCTTTTTCTTTATCGTCTCTTGTCTTTTGTAATGATTAGCAAACATGATACTAACAATTTCATCATTAATTAAACATGAAAAATCTACGAACAAACTTACTGTTAATCCTACAATAAGCATATGGACTTATAGGCCCATTCGTTAAATACAGCATAGTTCTCCGGGCCTGTTCATTGGAACCAAAGCCTATATCTTAACTTGAGTTTCTTTTAGCGGGCTTGAATGGTTACCAACTTTGGGCCTATTCGGACCACCTGGAAATCACTCTGTTGGGTTACATAACATAGTCCAGTCCTTCTCTTTCCTATGAATATCGAATTGAATTATATATATCCAGGATTGATAATTTTACGGTCCGAATTAACATTTTGGGATATGTAATCTCACAAAGGGTTAAGTATTTCGTATCGGGAATTCATGTGCTATTTATTCCACCACTGTTAAATCGATAGAACTACACCTTCTAATCTTCTATGTTGAAATATATTCCTTGACTAATAGCATAAACTCAACCTTAGCCCATCTCTACATAAATGCATAAACTCAACCTTAGCCCATCTCTACATAAAACAATCCATAAAAAGGGCCTGCCAGAGTGCATCAGTAGATTCAGTACTGTTTTCAACAAGGGAAGGTATATAGACAGTGCATTTCCATTGTCACCATTTGTGGGTGTTTGGGTGTGGTGAAGTGGTGAAAGGGTGTATTTGTATCATTTTTGTTTCAACAAGTTAGTCTGCAACGGACGGCTTGCCAAGTTTGGGCCTTAGCCCAAATAACGCTTTTTGGCACCACTTGAGTCTGGTGACCAGGGTCCGATCTCTGCTGTCTCCCTAGAGCAACGCTAAGTGGTGCCCCGACCTTTTCCACAACACATTTTGTGGGCCCTTTATCTCCTGGGCCCTATGCAAATGTGTGGTGTAAATGAGTCCTCGAATACTATGTGGCGGTGGAACAATTGCACCGAGTAGTTTTTTCCTACTTTCCCGGTTAAAAAAGGAATGGAGAATATTGGAAGCGACAGATGATATTTTTATAAAGCCACGAGATTTTAACTTGAATCTTAACAAGTGACGTCGAAAATTGTTCAACGAAGTCTATTTCACATTAACAAAATAATATTTCCCGGTCAAATCTAAACCTGATCCATTGCCATCCCAAGCCCTAAAAGCTTTCCGGGAAATAGCCAGTTTTGTTTAGTTTGATAAATCCCATTGCTTGTAAACATCAACTTGACAGAATATTTGCAATCAGAAGACCTTTCCTTGGCCATTCACATCTTTTTAGTATGTCTTTTTTCTTTTTATTTGCAACCAGACGAGGTGCATACCTTTTTTTTTTTTGATCAGTGAGGTGCATACCTTTCTAATTTTGTTTTAGTAGATTTTGCTTTTGCTTCTGTTTCGTGTTAGTTGCTCTTTGGACTTCAAAATTGTTTACTTTATATATATATCTTAAAGTGGAACGACTTGCCTCTGCCTTGTACAATATTGTTCGTTTTGACCGCTCAAACTTCAAAGACTTCCCAGTAGGTCACTCATCCTTGGATTACTCCAGGGTTAGAACGCTTAACTGTAAAGTAGCAACGATCTTTGATGCCCGCATGACTTTAAAATGCCTTGTGCAAGTTATATCATTGAACTTTGTTGCATCAAGGTGGGTGTCATACGCTGTCACATAAAGCCACTTGTTTTTTGTTCAAATCAGAATAAATCAATCAAACCGAACCAAATCAAACCAATCCACTAAATATTTGGTTTCGTTTGCGAAATCTCCAAACCGAAAAATCCGATTTAGATAGGAAAAATTCGCGAACCGAATCGTTTACATTCTCAATTTTCTGTGTGAAAAGTACGATAGCATGATATTTCGGGGACTTTTCTTGTTTCCAGAAGCTACGTTAGCGTCTTTCATTCCTATCCAATGGATATAATTTTATTGATTCCTTCAAATTGTGGCAATGGTCCATTGTGACTTTTCATAGATTTTTTTAGAACCAGTCAAATTTACTATATATACAAACCAATCATGTTATCTGTAGTACTGAAATCAGGAAAATATCACATACGCACCCTTATTTGAATGTGCACAATATGCATTTTCTTCGATCGCTTTAAGTTCGTGCAGATACCAATGGTCACGGGGCGGCCCTTGAAGCAAGATTATGCTCAAGAGGCACCACGTGTGGCTTCCTACCAAAACTCCCTTGTAGGCAATAGGCATGCCAAGCTCCCATCAACTCCAAAGCAACCTGCTTAGCATTGTGATTCAAACCACCAACAACAAGCAAGCAACAATATAGCTAACAAGTAACGACAGTGAAGCAATTCAAGGAAGTAAAGATCACTAGAAAATCGGTTACAACAGTAGACGATGACTAGAAAAACAAGCAAAAACACTATATTTGACACGGACTAATGGGAGGACAGCCACACTACACGTGATTGCCACCCTCCTTTATATAGCAAAATAAACTTTTCTCCATGTGGCAAAAAGAAACATCTTTTAGCCCCTAGTATAGAGATTCATAGGATTTTGTTTGAAAATTCATAATATTTCTATGAAAATAAAAAAACTCGTGCAGGAAAATTGATGACATTTGCTTAAATACTCATAAGTAACTCTAGTGGTTAGCCTGATAGTCTTGACCTGGGACGTATAGATTTTGCTCCTTTCTAAGGTGTCTAATTCAATTCTTATTGCTAGTAACTCTTAAGCCACCTCACTCCATGCATAAATGTGTGAAACAACTGTGGGGGGTTTGCGGTTTGTGTGTGCACCTAGTGCACAGCACGCGTGCTGCGCGGCCCATTTGGGGCCCACCTCAGGTCTCATTATTTGATACGAATCGTTCATTTTGTTTGTCTCATTGAATATGCAGTCCACATAAAAAATCATGTTGATCGGAGATCGATAACTATGTTTTCAGACTCCATTTTTCTTTGGAATGGAACAATGAGAGAAATTTTTGTAGGTGATTTTTTTCTGCAAAACTGCAAGCTAAATAATCACCGACTCACCGATCAAGTAGTTATCGATATCCGATCAACATGAATTTTTCCGTGCACTACATATTCGATTTGCATGCAAATTGGCCTGGAACACCCTACAATTACATCACTAATAGAAAACATAAAAATATAACGAGCTTTAAAATTAATATCACAAATTTAAGTTCAATTGATGGGAATTATTATACAAAAGTTATGAATTTAAAATTAATGTTATGAATTTTTATTGCCAGTTTTTATGAATCTAAGATAATTCAAGAGATGAATATCACACACACAAATAAAAATGTATTTTAATATTTACAAAATCAGGTACATCGGACATGCATTTTTACTAGTATTGCGAAATGACGCATTAATTGTTGTTGAACAGGGTAAGTTAACATGCGTCATTCATAAAGCGGTGGTGGAGTGGCGGGGATAACTATAGGGGAATCAAAGAAATCCTTTTGAATAAGTATCTCATGAGTTGGATTACACTCAATTTGACAAAGAAACAAGTAGGTGTCTCTATCGAATAATGAGAGAGATTATAGTATTTTGCAATTGGAGCATATATATAATGGTCATACCCAGCAAGGAATTCGCATTTTCATAAGGTTTCTTTGATATTGACAGGTTAATAGTTGGAGACAACTTGGACCAATGGGTCATTGGACTTTTCTTTATATCAATCTCTTGCTGTCTTTTGACTCTTTTTTTTGTCCGCGTTTAACAGTGAATGGTGTTTGGTTCAGTTAACACATACCTTAACTTTTTCGGTTCGGTTAAAGGCAGAGTGGCAGACCATCCACGCCAGAACTATGAAATTAAAAAAAAATTACTTTCTTATGACATGATCCAAATAATCAAATTTTGATCGGTTGTTTTTTGAAAATGAACCCACCAACAACCATGTGAAATAACCATTAGGGTTTCTTTGCACCCTTTTTTAATTAGTCAGACCATCAACTTTTTCCTTATGCTCTCTTTAAAAGTATGGAAAAGTCTTTACACCAACCGAGGTGGGCAAATTCGGTGAATAGACTTGTTGATCAAATTAACAACCCTTTTCAGAGCATTCTCATCAGGCAAATTCGGTGAATAGTCAAATTCGGAGATTTCAGATTCTTATAACAAAGTTATAAGTTTTGTGATTTACAAAAAATTGTTGTAAACAATTTTGGGGGTTTTCATTAAAAGGGAGAGCAATTAAACAAGGATGCCCTCACAAGGCTTATGAAGCATAGGTTTTGTTTGGATTCCAAGAAATAAGCGGCAATAACTAAATGAATTGGGACATGGTTGTTTACTGAGTTGTGAGTTTAATTCTTCTAAAAAGGAAGTCTATACTCTCGTTTGACAAGTTGAGATTACGTTTGTGTGAAGTCTTCTAACATCTAAAAAGGGAGAGCAATTAAACAAATTGAGGTCTTACGTATGTTATCTCTTAATCTCATATACATGATAAGTTGAGAGAAAATAGATTGAGGTGATTTGGAATACCTATAGTAGACCTCCAGACGCAGTAGTAAAAAAGAATGATATAATAGTAGTGGATAGTATGGTTAGGGGAAGAGGAAGATCTAAATTGACTTTGGATGCCGTCATACGAAAGGACTTGAGCTTACTAAACCTAAGTGAAGAGGTGGCTCTAGGCAGAGCTCAATGGAACAGAATTCAAGTAGCCTACCCTAATTGATTGGCATATTAGACTCGGTTTAGTTTGGTTATATCTCTTAATCTCATATGAATGCAAATGACTAATGGAATTTTGCAAGGAAAACATACTAGTTGGAGGTTGGTACTAAAAATATTTTTTATAACTCCATATCTAAACCAATGAAGCCATTAATTTGGAAGATCAATTCCATAGTTCATTTGCTAGATATTGAGTTTTCTTTGTTTGTTTGTTTTTTTTTGTGTGTGGAAGAGGAAAAAATATATTGACAGTAACGATATAAAAGCCACTGTGTGCAACTAATACAAGAAAATCAAACGACCTAATGCACACAAGAGAGCAAAGCAAAATACATCGAAAAAAAATCCAAATCAAAAGGAAACGCGGTGATTAAACAAAGATTAAGTCAAAAGATACACTAACAAGCTTTGATAAGGCGAGACAATGTTGAAATTGCACATGCATAATGATAAAAAGTGGTCATAGTAGCTCCACTAATGACGAGCATCCCCACAAAAACTAACTGATAAACAATCAGGTGTTGAACAATCCAAGTAAAGAATGTCGAGTGTATGGAAATCACCTAATGCAAACTAGATGGTGATCAAAGCGAGAAATTGAGTTAATATCAGAATAAAGTTTCGTATAGACTATCCAACACACGGACGCAGTTTACATTCTGTTTTCCCCTTATCTAGTTCAATAAAGTTTTGGATTTTATAGGCCCCTCATTGGCACATAATATTGATTGGAACCATGCATTTTGTAAAGTTTATTGAGTAGAATGTCCTCGCAAAAAATTAAGTTGATCAACCATCGATAACTGTATGAACGAAACATATTTGTTCAATGAAAGTTGACAAACAAAATTTAATTTTCAAACTTATATTTCCCAATTTTAATTGCAGAAATCTGTTTAGGTTTTGAGGTAGGTTTTTTGGGTAATGCGTGAAGATATATAAATAGAGAAATGAGAATCATAATTGAAGAGAAAACTTATTGCGGACTGCTCTGAGAGAGGGGATAATTTTCAAAAACCAAAGCGAACAAATCTAAACATTCATAAAAAATTACAGTTTAAACACAACTTCGATTATTTGGATCTTACACCAATTAAAAAAATAGTCATTGCGGATTTGGAGGCTATAAGCTTTGTCAAAAAAAAAAATATATATATATATATATAGAGTCCCACAAAGGAGGGTAGCCTTTCTAGGTACAGACACCCAAATCACTATTACATCTCCTAATCAAGGAATGAATCACACCAATCATAGTTTTACACACAATAGAAAACTTACACTGATACGAGAAACCTAACAGCTGATGTAGTGACGCTGGCAAGCCAATTGATCTAATTTATCATTTGACCGCCATCGTCGACGCCTTACTTCATCAAAGCACCATAACTACCACCATTGTCGGAATCTGAACCCTGGGAGAAATCAAAAGAGAGGATAACACGAAGAAACTCTCATATTTAAAATTGAGAGATAAAAACCCTCACTAAAAATGAGTTATTTAAAGTGCTAGAAGCCATAACTAAGGAAGAAAGAAAAACCCATCAAGGGTAAAAGGCCTCCTCTCCCACCACCCACAAGGGTGATGAAAACCCTTGGGGGAAGGAAAAGGGCGGCTAGGGTTTTTTTTTTAGAAAGATGCTCTGGGTTAGAGCATCGAAGTACTTGCTATCGCATTTTTGAAATTTTCCTTTAGAAATTAATTGACTCTAACAAAACCGGATCGAGAATGAAAACATAGTCTCGAAACCCTACGGCCTCGTTTGATTCGGGTATTAGGTACCTGAGATTGGACTATTTGTACCTAATCCCGCATAGTCCATCGTTTGGTTCCTGAAAAATCGCATGGGATTAACAATCTCAGGACACTTTTAGTCCAATACGTATGAGACTGTGTAATACCTGGGGGGGTGTGGGACTAATTAGTCCGGGATAAAAGACACGGAAGGATCTCCATCAACAATTACGAAATTGCCATTCTTCTTCTTCATCCTCTCACGCCTGCTCTCTCTCTCTCTCTCTCTCTCTCTCTCTCTCTCTCTCTCTCTCTCTCTCTCTCTCTCCGTCGCCAAGTCCAAGCATCACTAGGCGACTCCTTTGGCCTCCGATTTTTTGTCTCAAAACTTGAAATCGAAGGGCAATTGTTCGATCTTTCTTGGTGTGAAATCGAATCAATCCTGGGTGTGAAATCGATTTGGGTAGACTTGATGCTTTGGGCAAGTGTTCGATCTTTCTTGAGTTTTCGGATTTGATCAGCTTGTGGCTAACTGGGACTTCGATCAACTTGAAGGTTTTCTGGGTAGACTTGATGCTTTGGGCTACTCCTATTACTTTGATCTTGATTTCTCTGTTGCTACTCCTATTAGTTCACTGGTTTGAGAGATTGAGAGAGAGTAAAATTAATCCAAAAATTTAGTTTGGGGAACCAAACATGGGATTGACCGAAACACGGGATATTCCGATGTTAATCCTACACAAATCAAACAAAGGATTGACTTATTTTTGTCTTTATTAAAAAAAAATTAAGCTTCAATCATAATTTTTTACTACTTTTTTTATTACTCTTGCCTAGACGAACCAATAATACACAAAAAGTTGATGTAAAACTAAAAAACGTGAAAAAAATCAAATAGAGACGAAAAAATAAGTCAGTTGACTTTTTAGACCAAAACACACCTAAATAGATCCAACAATATCGATTTTCCATTTTTTGAATTAGTACCTCTTTTTCCATTCCTTCTCCCCATTCTCAAATAGCAATCCAGATAGTTACTCAATTTGAGATATTCTCGAAAATGAATTCCCTAATCTGGCTATATACTCTCGCTCTGGCTCATGCATATGATGTGACTTACTCGAGTTTTCAATAAGGTATTTTCGGTATTTTCTCACAAGTAATTCTCTTAACTAGAGCTGTAGATAAGCCGAATCAAGCAGAACTTTAAAATATTCAAGTTCGTTCATTAAATTTTTAAACGAACTCGAGCCGAACTCAAACTCAATGAAAATTTGACTAGCTGAGCTCGAGCCGAACTTGCCTATGTTTGAGTCGAACTCGAACTTGTTCACGAGCCTTAAAAAGGAAAAAATATGGCTGTTGATAATGCCAAAATCGAAAGTGTATCTGCCAAAACCCAAAGTGTTGCTGCCAAAACTCTGTTATTTCTTGCTTCCACAATTACCTTCATGCCCTTTTACCATCAGATCTCATTTATTACAAACCTAACCATTCAATCTCTTAAGGTTATTTTGTGGTTACTAAATACAAATTAAATGGAAGATTGAATGTGTTCGTATCAATTTGAGGTCACTATCATTTTGGGCAGACTTCTGTTCTTCCCTCATACCTTACTCCAAAGCTCAGCGCAATCTGGTTGACACGGTTTTACTTGGCCTTATTCGTCCGAAAAGAAAAAATAAAATAAAAACCATTGAAAAATGCCAACAAAAACACATTGAAACTATCAAGATGCCAACAAACACACACCCATAAAATGGGACATTAAAATGGGCCATTCTTGTGAATAAGCTTGCACTTTATTGTAAAAAAGCTTACCCCTTCGGCCAGCCAGCTTCCGGATTAGGTAATTTTTTTTACGATTTCTGGTTTAGACCAAAAAAAAAAAAAAAAATGGACCTTAAAATTCGGGCCACGTTTTAAACGGATCAAGCCCTTTGGATTTTTTTACGATCATAAAAAAATATTGGGAAGGTGGATCCCGATCATAAAAAATATTGGGAAGGTGGATCCCGGACTCCGGGAATCCCGGACTAGAAAGTTCCTCAAATTCCCCTTTTTTCTTATACCACATCTAGAATCAATGCTGCTATGGGTACACCATACTCACGTACTCTATATGTACACTAACGCATTCCAACCATCCATCGATCTCAGAAATTAGTGGTCCAGAGTTAACTCTATTCAGAACCAACTGTGTAGCTCGGTTGGCCAGGGCTCTTGCATCTCACTAGGAGATCAGGAGTTCGAATCTTCCTGTTTGCGTGCAGGGGCTTTTCCTTTATTTGTTTCTCTCTGTTTCTACCCTGTAATGAGCTTATTTCTTGTATTGATTAAGTTGTTGGGCTTGGTTGTCTCGTGAACTTTCACAATTCATGTAGTGTCCCGGGTTGATACTTTGTACTTCATATGTGATGTAATTGATCTCTCTTCTATCGATTGACAAAAAAAAAACCTCTATTCAGCAGTGGAGAAAATTGTTGGAGAATTTTGGGTTTAATAGTACGTCTCTTTGTTCAAGAATTTATAAAACGGATAAATCTGTTCCTAGATTCACAATCAAATTTTCTGCCAGGTACATCAATCAATTTGCGGGAACAAATTTGAAACCAAACGTGTTTATAATAATCGTCAAATGCATGTAAAATCGTTTAATGCACCTCGTTAGGTCTACATGTATCAAAAAATTCCGAACGTAAAAAATAATAATAATTCATTTGACTATATAGTAGTTGATCGAAATGATAAAAAGAAATGTCTCTTGATGTAGTGGTGATGTGCTAAGAATAGCACTCATCCAGTTGATTTTATGAGATTTCCCATAAAATCTTATGACAAACTTAGCCTGAGCAAAAAAATGGAGGCCCTAGGCGGCGGGGTGGGCTTATTATGCCCAGGGCCGACTCTCGTTAGGTCTACGTGTATGTATCGAATAGTTCCGAACATATAACAAAATTTGTTCGCACATACTCTTTTTCATCATCGTTTCGGAAGCGAATTCCCATCCAAAGGGTTTCCAATCTTGGTGACTAGAAATTATTAATCCAAAATCATCAAGAAAACGAAATAAGAGAGTAGTACTAAACATTATAATCATCACACCCATAAAAAGAATCCAAATTCTAAACACATATATACACATAAATAGAAATAAGAGTTCGTCACATGTAAAAAGGCGATTAGGATCAGGATCGGGAGAATTGCATATTTAAGCGGCGGGCGTAAAGGGTGCAGTAGGACTTGCGTTTGGTCTTCAAATAGATAATTGTGGAAGGGTTAAGTTTGTAATAAATGGGATAGGATGGTAAAAGGGCATGTAGGTAATTGTGGAAACAAGAAAGATCAGAGTTTTAGCAGCAACACTTTTGGTTTTTGCAGTCACACTTTCGGTTTTTGCAGCAACACTTTCGATTTTGGCATTATCAGCAGCCAAAAATATTAGATATTTATGCTCTAATATAAGTCTAGAACTTCAAAAAAATCTATTTTGTACATAAATAAGTTCATACATGTATAAAATTATAAAAACATATTAGGGGGTGTTCCGCTAAAAAAAAAACAGTTTAGTTTTAGCTCAAAAACTATTCTATTCCGCTAACAAAAAACCCACAAAAAACCAACAAAAAAATCACTTAATTCCACTAACCTAAAAAAAACCAAAAAGCCAAAAAACTAGTTAGTGAAACAAGTTAGTTTTTTTACAAAACTAAAGATCCAAAAAATTAGTTAGTGGAACAAGTTAGTTTTTTTGCAAAACTAAAGCCAAAAAGCCAAAAAACTAGTTAGTGGAACAAGTTAGTTTTTTTGCAAAACTAAAACCAAAAAGCCAAAAAACTAGTTAGTGGAACAAGTTAGTTTTTTTTTTGCAAAACTAACAAAAAACTAGTTTTGTTTTAAATCAAAAACTACTTCATTCCACTAAAAAAAAACCCCACAAAAAACCAACAAAAAAACCACTTCATTCCACTAACCTAAAAAAAACCAAATCATTGCACAATCAAGTACATGTACTTTAATCATGTAAAATTACGAATCTGCCCTCCCTTCAAAAAAAAGAGAGCAATAGTTGTTTGGGTAGAAGGGTAGATTTGTAATTTCATAACACAACTAAAAAAACCAAAAAACCAAAAACTTGTTAGTGGAACTAGTTGGTTTTTTTGAAAAACTAAAGATAAAAAAAAACCAAAAAACTAAAAAACTAATTAGTGGAACATGGCCTAAAGATAAAAAAAAACCAAAAAACTAACTTGTTCCCCTAACTTGGTTTTTTTGATTTTTTTGGTTTTTTTGGATGTTTTAGTTTTACAAAAAAACTAACTTGTTCCACTAACTAGTTTTTTGGTTTTTAGTTTTGCAAAAAAACTAACTTGTTCCACTAACTTGTTCTATTAAACTAGTTTTTTGTATGTTTAGTTTTGTAAAAAAAAGTAACTTGTTCCACTAACTAGTTTTTTTGGCTTTTTTGGTTTTTAGTTTTGCAAAAAAACTAAGTGATTTTTTTTTAGTGGAATGAGATAGTTTTTTAGTTAAAACAAAACTGTTTTTTTTTAGCGGAACGGGGCCTAAAAAAACTAAGTTAGTGGAACATGGCCTTAGTAAAATTTAAGTTTATAATACTTTTATTGGTTTATACAAGTACAAGTTATAATTTTTTTACCCGACATACCAAAAAAAACAAGTTATAAAATTTTCATTATGTATATGTAATAGTTTATACATATCCAAGGTTATATAGGAAATTCTTATGAGATATACATATATTTCAAGTTTGCGAGCCTAATCGAGCCGAATATTGCCAAGTTCAGGTTCGGCTCGTTTATTAAACGAGCTTAAAATTGAGGTTCAAGTTCAGTTCGTTTAGTATCCCGAATTGAATTGAACAAGCCTTACTAGTCGAGCTCGAATAGTTCACGAACTCTTGTTTATTTCTGACCCTCTTCTTAACAGAACGGCGTCATCACTCTCGCGAGGAGATGAATGGCTCTCCTTCCTCTCACATGGGATGGTCCCCACATCTGGGCCCCACACCCCATGCGAGAGAGGGTGTGGCTGGGAGTGGCTCCCAGGGGGTGTATGTATCATTTTTCTAACTCATATAGATTGATTTAACAAGTTGTAATAAAAAAAAATACTGAAAATATCCTAACCGACACTCACCTCATCTTTTTACCAAACGATTTGCTAATGAATAAGGAGTGAGGGCTTTAACGTTAGGAGTAGACGTGGTCCATGTGCCAATTCCATTCCCAAAACATGAACAAACACCGTGAAGCGGAAAACATGGCGGAACTGTTTCACTCGGAACGGTCATCTCCACGTGACTAAAGTCCATCTTCATTTATGTCCATCCACGTGACAAGTTACACATCAGGGAGCCTAACTTGTGCATAGCAAGTTATGTACAGAATCCGAACTGTCTGTTGTTTGGATTAACGACTCAGATTTTAAATAAATTATTTGGGAGAAGAGAAGAATTATTCGCGCGAATAGTTTGTTTTCAATCCGAATTGTTGAAAACAATTGTGGACGGTTGTGATTCTGCGCAGCCACATAATTTGAGAGCACAATGGTGAAAGCATCTTTTAAAACTCTATCAAACAACTAAAATTCGCGAGTGTGAGGATTGAAAATGCAAGTAATGATTACGTGACTAAAGGGTTAATCACTCCGCTTGCTTTTATCTATGCCTTATTTGGTTCTCAGCTTTGAGATAAAAACGTTGTATATAGTGTTTTGTAATTTTTCGTCTTTAATCAATTTTTAAACATTTTAACAAGGTTATATATATTTTTTAATAATCGCTCTGCCATATACATCCAAAAAAAGGAAAAAATAAATTAAGAATAGATTGTACTCATTTTCATGCTTTTTTTATATAATATATTACGAAAGAATGACTTATCTTAATTTATTTTAAATTATTTTTGTTAATAGAACACCCTGAATCTTGTCCACAGACATCATTGTCAACTACCGAGTACATTATTCTTCTACTTCTGGTATTGGAGATGGTAGATGAATACGAGTCTTTGAGCTGATATTTTTAAGACATAGATAAATAAATAAATAAAAAATACTCCTCCATTGCACTTTAAAATAAACAAATTACTGTACTACTACTAAACAAATGCTGCATCTCATTGCAGTGTATTTTCCCTAAGCACTCCCATCTTCTTTCTCGCCCTATTCGCAGCCGATTACCTTTCTCTCTCCATCATTTTATGAACTAAATCAATTATCGATGAAAAATATATTACAACGTAAAATAATCCACTAAAATAAAAACAAAAAAAAAAAGTCTTTACTATCACTAAGTTTGTTGAATTTTTTCCCCAGATATCGGTTAAATTTTTATTGCTTTTTTTTTCCGGTTATACCTATCGTCTTGATTTCTCTATTCGCGACAAATAATAAATTTTAAAAAATTTCGACAAAAAAAATTGCACAGAGAATGACTGTGTTTAGGCTGGGTTTCCAGTAAAGTGTTTTTAGCATTTTTCCACGAGTTCTCCACAATAATCAATTAATTTCCGAAATTGTAGTTTAAAAATACTGAAAATGCTGTAATAAAAAACACCTTTAATAGCATAAATTATTTTAAGCCGACTCATTAAAATATACTTATTGCAGTTCGTGGGAAGCACCGCCTTTGTGAACTGTCAAAAACCATAAAAAAAAAAAAAAAACGAAATACTGCGTGTTTCCCCATCTCTCTCTCTCTCTCTCGCCATTCGTCCCCGAAGACCTGTCTCTCTCTCTCTCTCTCTCTCTCTCCACCATTTCCAGACTGCTTCCTGATTCCGTCTCCGTCTCCGTCTCCGTCTCTCTCTCTCTCTCTCTCTCTCTATAAATCCCACCCCACGCGTATGTAGTTATCTTCCAACCTATTACCGTTTAGTACTAATTTTCTTTCTGTTACTTTTCCTCTACAGCTCGCGCTGAGGTATCAGATCTCTCCTCTTCTCTTCTCTTATGTACAGTATATCATATTTTTTCTGCCTCTGGATTTTTGTAGTAATTTGAAGGAACATCAAATTAATAATCTCCAGTGATTTGTTCTCACTTCCGTGGATGGGGATAATTTTGATTTTGTTTGTGAAACTGTTTTCTGGTAGCGTTTGCACTTAACTGTTTCTGGAAAAAAAAATAAAATAAAATCTGCGCTTTAGGCGCTGTGTTGCTCTATAAAAATTTTGAATTTGAAGAAATTACGTCCTAAATTTGGTTGCAATGTTGTCTAATTTGTACGGATCTGATTTTACGTAATTCCCAAACAATTTCTTGGGAAAAAAAAGAAGAGAAAAAGTTAAGGTAAATTTTGTCGACGAAATGAAATGATCCGAGGACTGAAATTTCATTTTAAAGTCTTTTTTGTTCTCTCTGTTTCCGTTGTAATAATTTATCTGATAATTCTACCTCTTTTGTGTGTTTTCTCTTTTGGATCAATTGTTTTCTTGCAACAATTTTGGGCAAGTAATTTGGTGCGGTAGATCTGAATATGATTTGAATTTTCTTTTTTATCTCCAAATTTTGTTTTGGTAATTTGTAGCAAGATGAAGTAAGCTTCACCCCCTTCCATGACTATTTTGCTTTAGTTTGTGAACTGGTCCTTAATATTTGTCGAATTTTACTCGAGAAAATTCTTTCAAAGTACGCTGTAATTCAAATTCACTGTTTCCACCACAAATCGGAGCGTAATCTGAAAATAATTTCTTGTGAAGATCAGAGTTCATGTTTAAATTATTTTGTTACTGATCTGTTACTTTCTATTTCCTATGTCTCCTATAACGGAAAACGATCTAATTTTCGCAATAGATCTGCATCGTTTCCCAAAATTAAAATTTTATTTATAGTTAGTTCAAATTTTAGGTATATTCCAGGCTGTTTTATCGATCTTTCCAATGCCCCAACTAATCTCTACCGAAAAGGTCAAACATATTCAGACGGCAGATTTTTTTACATTTTACTAATATTTTATGTTTCGTATTTCTAGAAACATTGACCAGATCTCGATCTGATACTGTTTCAAAAATAATATCTTTATGTAAGAATCGAGATCGTTTGCTTATTTGAATTGATTTATTCATCAGGGCGTGTTGTGCATATAAGATATCTGAAGAAAGATGGATCACGCCTTCGCAGCCTTTGAAGAGATGAGAAGATCTGTTTCTGCATATGACCGGAGAGAGGCGGTGGTTTGCCCGAAGCCTCGTCGTATCGGGTTGTTGAACACGGGCGTTAATGATCCGATTATCAGGCCTTTGAGATGGTATGTGAGGTAAATTTACTTCATTCCTTGTATTGGGTTTTCATATGTTTATGATGTTTGAATATCCCTGTTTTTCTAACCCTTTGTTTTTTGTTCTTTTGTAATTACAGTCATCATCCAGAGCTTTTTGAATCAAAGGCAGGAACAGATCTCCTCGACATCATCCTTCCAAAGGTTTGTCTTCTCTTCCATTTCCTTTTATTTTCTTATGTTTGGGGGAACTACTAATTTAATTTCGTAGTAATTTTTTATCTGGCTGGTGATAATTGATGAAACTTGGTCTGATATTCATGTGAACACCATGCTTGGGGAAAAAAAAAAAAGCAATTGGTTTTGAAAAGTCATCCTTCTTGAGTTGTATCTATCAGGACTAGAATTGCATAACGGATCCGGGTTCCGTGTAGCGCCCCCCTCCACGCTGCGCTCATCGGAGCCGCCACCTCCGCAATTGATGGTTCAGATTTGTAGAAGCTCTCTTATTGGCAAGAGTTAACAAACATATCTGAACCATTGATTGGGCCGCTACACCGTGTAGCGTGGATGGTTGGATTTGATTTCTTGCATGATATTTGTTCAGATTTGTAGAAGCTCTCTTATTGGCAAGAGTTAACAAACATATCTGAACCATTGATTGGGGCGCTACACCGTGTAGCGTGGATGGGAGCGCTACATGGACCCTGATTTCTTGCATGATATTTGGAGAAACTCTTGTGTGGATTATCTCATTGAAGCATCCCATAATGAATAGAATTTCTTGAACTAGTCTGACAGTTTGGTTTTTGTTTACTGATTTTACAGGTTGGTTATGGTGGAGAGCAGCAATCTTGTGCACAGGCAGCAGCCGCCTCGTCGCCCCCATTTTTTTCTGGGTCTCCGCCGAGTAGAGTATCTAACCCACTAATTCAAGACACCCGATTTGGGGACGATAGCTTCTCCCCAATCTCACCACAGTCAATCCCTATTCCATCTGGGTCGTCAATGTCATCCACTTCCTCATCCGCGAGAAAAGGCGGATGCATTCGGGCAAGCTTTGGCAACAACCCTGCTTCGAGAATTGAGGGTTTCGACTGCCTGGACAGGGATAGGCGCAACCGCAGTGTCCCTGCCCTGGCTTAGAGAAACCCAATCCCAAAAAGTTCATAGACAACTAAAGCCGATGAGTTTTGAACAATACCACTGAGGAGAGAAAATTGGAGCATTTTGTTGATGTAAATATGTTTAAAGGGTCTTTACTATTATGTATAGTATCTGTAAGTAAAAAGTAGTTCACCAATTGCTACTAATTGAGAGGGGCAGAGGTTCTTAGGTCCCATTTGTGATTTGAGGAAGGGTTTTGAAGATTACACATCCCTCTAATGATGTAAGTAGGTATGAGAGGAGGGAAAATTCTTAGAATTTTTGTTTTGAAGTCAGAGTCTTGTTAGTTGGTGGCCTCTTGGAAGAGAATTTGTAAATACCAAGTCGGTATGGAGTCATCATTAGTTGTCATTACACATTAAAACATTTCACCTTGTTAATATATGGTCCTTGTTAAGTCTTTGGTTTTCGACATTGCTGCTGTTGCTTTTGGTGAATTTTTGAATTTTTGTTGTTTTTGTTTGGGCATTTTTGGTCCTTTGTACTGTTTGGTGTTTCAGTTTGTCAAAACAAAAAAGCCTTTCTGCGGTCAAAGTTTACTGCATGAGGTAGTTTCTCTTCAGTTTCATCTTGTGTGATATGCAGTTGGGCGATGCGTTCGCTATGGATGGACACTGGGTTTATGTTGTAGGATTAATAGGTTATTCGCGCAACATTGGCATTGAAATTCATTGTTGTGTATGTTGTACGTTTTTCAAGACCAATGTAATCATTTCTATGGCCGTGTTAACAAGATGAACGATTCCGATCACTCTGTCTCACCACCGGTCTTCCGATCTTTAGAGATCATTGGAAACAATGGCCTTTCAAAAATTTCCTGCTTGATCTAGTACGTTGGTGCCTCATTACCGGTAACCTAACTATTTCGGTTGTATCATCCACTGCTTCATCCGGTCGTCACCACCAAGAACGCCTGCTTGCGTCTTCTCTAAGGAAGAGACTGCTACAAACCCTCTAACATGGCCTAGCAAAAGCCCGAGTTGGCAAAAAGGTAAGAATAGTGGGGTGAAAACTCCCTCTCTTCATGAGGTTGCGAGTTCGGGCTCACTTGTTTTAGTAGTTCTTGTGAATCAGATGTGTGTTACGGGACATTATTATGCAGCTCGCATCTTCTGAGGCTATGGTGACGGGTTTTTCCCTTTGGTTCAGTGGCTAAGGAACCCTATAGCTATGGTCACGCTCAGCTAGACCAATTTCCCATTCCTACACTTTTTGTTGGGGAAAAAAGGATGGGCCATGGCTGTGAATGGTATGATTTCGATCACTTCCTTTTTATTACGTTTATGTTTCTTTTGTGATGAATGTGTGTGATGTGAATATGCTTGCTTATTTGTCACGCGATAACCAATGATTTTGAATGGTTAATATTTTTGGGTCCGGATGTTTTCTGAGGGATCTGGGTCCAGTATTGTGCTACAGGGTTGTAGCTCTCAATTGTAGCCGTCCAAAAGTGCTTTTAATGGTTTGGATTTCTAGACGATTTTTGACCAGTAAGAACGATTTTTGATGGGTCAAAAATCGTCCACAAATGATCAAGACCATTGATTGCCAAGTTGGACGGCTGTGATGTGTGCTACAGGGTCCCGGACCTTTGTTCTGAGTGTTGTCCTTACTGTGGTGAGAAAGGGAGTTGCAAGAGTTTTGCGGACTAGGTTCATCTAAATGTTTTGAGAATCAATTTTTGAGGACGGTTTTTGAGATGAAGAACCACTTTTTGAGGAAGAGAATCTCTAAAAGTCAAAACAAATAAACCCTAAAGATTGGCGGCTCTGGGAATTTTTGAAAGGTTGTTCAAAAATACTTGCACTTTACTACTTCTATAAACCACAATTATATATGGGGAAATTGTATTCAATACATACCCCCTTTATGAATTTTTGTGGCCCAAGATATGAATTTTTTCGTGATTTATTTGATGAATTTTTGTAGTTATTTTTATGAATTTTTGTGGTGTTGTTTAAGAATTTTCCTAGTGGTGTTTATGTTTTTTGTGGTAAAAAGACGGCACAAAGCTCAAACGAGACAGCTAAAAGTTATGAATTTTGTGATATTGTTTAAGAATTTTTTTGTCATTGCTTATGAATTTTTGTACTGTTGTTTATGAATTTTTGTGGTCCAATATACAAATATTTTGGCGAGCAATTACAAGATTTTGTGCTGGTTTATACATTTTGTGGCTCAAATATAAAGGTCATACCCTTCACCATTTTTTTAGAGGTGCTTACCCTAGGCTTATTCATAAACATAAACTAAAAATTTCTGTTAATATCAACAATGCCAAAAAAATAAGTTAGGTATGAAAGACATTACAAAGTGAATTGCTTTATGAGCTAATTTTTTAGGTGGGTGTTCATTTATTTTGGACCGGGTGTTTATTCATATTTGGACTCGTTTACATGTATTATAAATTTTTTTGGGGGTGTTAATGTAACTATCTACCCTCGGTTGTAGAGCCATCATTGCCTAAAGAGGAACCTGGGGGGGTGCTGTGCATCCCCATGCACAGCACCGTGCTGTGCAGCCCCGTGGCGCCGCCGCGCCGGCATTTTTTCGACAATCGGAGACGTTCACCGTGTAGAGCTCGTCGAATACTACAAGTGTACCAAAAATCAACTTGATCGGATATCTTTTAGTGACTCATCGGAACACAAATAGCATGAAAAAGTGGTTTTTATCCAGTGTTTGTGTCCATTTGTGTTCCATTTGTTTTCAAAGTATTTATGTTCCGATAACCTACTTAAAGATATCCGATCAAGTTAAGTTTTTGAATACTTGTAGTACTCGACGAGGTCTACGCGGTGAACGTCTCCGATCACCAAAAAAATGCCGGCGCGGCGGCGCCACGAACTGCACAGCACGGTGCTGTGCATCCCATGCACAGCACCCCCCCTCAATCCGCCTAAAGAATGGTCATTTAAAGGTTTTGAGTAATTTTTTGAGGACTGGTTTTGAGCATTATTTTCAGAGGGAAAAAAAATCTAACAAACCCTTGGTGTCTTTTTTGATTTGGGTGTTGTTGGTATGGGCTTCTGGTGTTAAATCTTGTTGGGCTTGAGTTCATGAAACTTTTGAACTTTGAGTCAAGTGATCTGAAACCGGGATTGGAATTGTATTGTGGAAAAAACAAAATTGGTAAAAGTTTAATTTTTTTTTTAAAAAAGCAAAGAAAGTACTAATATTTTCATTAATAACAAAGCAAAACCAACAAGACTAAAACCAAAAGCCAAAACACTACCCGGCGACTCCCAACCGCCTTTGGTCTCCGGCCATCACCGCATCATGCTACCATTGCTGCCGGCACCATGTACACCAATGTATTTGATTATGGTTCAAACCTCATTGACTAAAACTAATAATACTAGTTGAGAAAAAAACAAACAATAATATAAAACACAAGTAGGGAAAATTAGCCATATAATTGTAAAAGACAAGTATGAAAATTTGCCTTCTTCCAATCTCTTGTCCTACAATTGTAAAATCTTCAAAGTGAGAAAAGTCGTTCAGTGTTGTTTGAGGAATGGTTTTCAGTGTCTCTAGATCTATATAATTAAACTCCTTTTACACGAACATTAGAAAGATTTTCCAGCCCTTTGTCCCTTTTTCATTTTCATTTTGGGGGATAATGTGGCTTGAAACTGTTGCAGCCTTATACATTGGAATGAAAACCTCCAAACCATGAAAGCAAAATCTTTGTTTACTTGTACAATCCATCCTTCTGGAATTCTGGGAATTTTATGGCTAGTACTAACATGTATTTCCATACGAGGAATTATTTTCTGGTTCAAAATATCATTTCATTTCTTTAATGGTTTGACAGTTAGGGGTGTCCAGATCAATTTGCCCGCATCTCAACTTGATCCCCTCTGCAGGCTATCAACACCGGAACTAGGAACTTTCATTTTGTTTCGTGTCAGCTAAAGTGCAAGGCCATTACTGATCCTGTTTTTCTTTAGATTTTTGGGCATGATTAATTAAAGATTCTACTAACTCACAGTGGTTTTTTTCGTCATTAATTGATCTTCTTACATGAATTTAATTTTAAGAGATTGATCCAATTTATCCTGTCCCCTTATCCTAAACTTTGCACGTCAAATCATTTGTACCTGTTTTTTTAGTGTGTACTGATGTTTTTTGGCTCATGTTCCAAGATTGCACATGATCCAATGACCGCAAATGCATGGAGATACAGGTTCAAATGAAAATTGGTACAAAAGAACTTGAGCGCTGTACAAGAACACTTGAGCGCTTTACAAGAGCAATCGGTACAAGAGTGTTTGAAATCTCTATTCCCATTCTCTGTGTCTCAATCTTTTTACTCAACGATTGTAGTGCTGCTATATCACCACAATCGGAATCGAAACAAATAACCATTATCGGAATAGATAAGACAGAGAGTGAAAGAGAAGAAATGGTCTCCATTAGAAATACAGCATGAAGCTCCAACCATTACATGGATTATTGGGAGAAAAAAATTTGAGAACACAAAGCCAGGGCCTCTCATGTCCATCATCAACAAAGAGACACGACATCAAAGGGGAAAAAAAGAAAAAGAAAAATAAAAGAGAGTACATAGTTCTTTCAGAAAGACAAAAATAAACCTAACGAATCGCGAATGGATATTGTTTCAACATAGGTAAATAAAAAACCCTTCACATTAGGGCTGCCCTTGGGGGCTTGTGGACAATGAGGCCCCGTTTGATACGAGGTTTTGTTTTGAGGGGATTAGTAATGAAATGGGATTAGGATTGAGATTGGTTATAAGGTGAGATTATTAATGAGGAGACAAATCATTTCTCATGTTTGTTTTTACACAGGATTAGATCATGGGATTGTTAATAACAAGTTTGTTTTGTCTAGGATAGGATTAGATCATGGGGTTTGGTGGTTTGCACATGAGAGAAATCCTTCAATCCCAATCCCGTTGTTAACAATACCAAGTACCTCAGGTATTACGAATCCGGCCAATTTGGGGGATTGGCATGCCCATGGGACTATTAGTCCTTGCCTTATTTCTCAAACCAAACATAGTATTAGAGGTCCCACCTCCTTATTAGTCCAATCCCACCCTCCAAGAGGCTTATCAAACATGGCCTGAAACTAATGCACTGCACTTGGCGCACGTTGTCGAATCCGATGATCCGAATGAAGGCTTCCGGGTACTCCTTCTTGGCCTCCTCGATCTCGTTCAACACTTGGGTCGGGTCAGTACACCCAAACATGGGCAGCTTCCACATGGTCCAGTATCGGCCATCGTAGTACCCGAGGGACTTGTGGTTATCACGGTACACAAATCCTTCCTGTAAGAATTGTCAACTCGTAAGCTGAAGAATAAGTCAAAAACAGCAATTAGGGTTTCAAATAGTAATACTATACGCCATGGTACGTACTACTATTTGAAACCCTTGCCAGTAATGGACGGATTGCGTGATTCGAGGAAAAACCGTCCATTTTTTGGAGACAAAACAGGATGCGATCATAGGCGGCTATGATCGTCCGATCATCCTGTTTTTCTGGATAATTGAGCTGCCCGACAGGTGCTGCGAAATGAACAATTCAGGTCATCAAGAAGGGCAGGCCTGTGGTTGGCCCATTGAGGCCCAATAGCAAAGTGCCAACTGAACACAATCCAAATCATTCTTAGAATATACATGTTTGTCTAGCAAATTATAGTAGCACTTCTAAGAAATAATTTTGGTAAAATATGGATTAATAAAATCACAAATACATGCAGGGAAATGTCAAAAAAGAAGAGAAACAGGATCACTTACATTTCATTTATGTGAGTGAGGTGACCAATCCAAAATTGGAGTTTCCAACACCTTTTATTTTCTCATTTTCATCATCAAGTCTACCTTGTGTTATTTTTTCTTGAAAATTGTGGTAATTGTCTTAAGGTCTATTTGGTTTGCACATTTTTATCGACTTATTTACTTATTTTGAGTCTAAATCTGGAAAAAATTGGATTCAGATTCAGATTCAGATTCAATACAATGAGGTAAATAAGAAGGGATAACCAAATAAGCCCTATGTTGGGTCTTTTTACTACTCCATTTGTTCCATAGTGTTGGTCCTCAATTTCATTTTCGAATATCTCAAAATATTAGTCATATTTGAAAAGTCAAACAAAAAAAGTTTCCAAATTTTTAAGTTTCATAATAATTGAAAATGACTTTATTGGTCGGTTAGAAAGGGTAACACTGTAAATTAATACTCTTTTTTTATTTTCAAAAAAAATGTGCATTTAATGATTGTCATTTTAAAAAGTCAGAATCCCTAAACGGAACCAACATTGTGGGACGGGAGAGAGTAACAATAAATAATATGGAGCAACTTGAATGCTCTTACCTCTGCAGAGAATTCAATGCAAGGAACCCATCCCTTGATAGTAAGGTCATGAATATGTGAAGGCTGTTGAGGGTGAATTTCTTTTTCAAGTCTTATCACTGGCCCTTCAGTTTATCTCTCACTACTTCCACACCTAGTGTGCACATATTGGTTACTCTTTCAAACACTTGATTGAGATAGGATCTCGCTCTCTACATTCTGATATCGGACTGCAGAGAGCCGTTCACGTGATCTTGACCGTCGAAAAATGTTTTTAATGTAAAAATAAAGGATTGAGATGCAACGACAAAGGCCTCTCTGCGGTTGCATGTACTGTGTAGAGAAACCGAGTCCTTCAGATAAATTTAAAGTTCCATTAGCTATGATTTGATGTGCTCTTGTCCTTTTATTTTCCAAATTGGTACGAGGATATTTCGTTGCATTATTGGTAGTATATTTTACTCAAACGTTAATTTGTGAAAAGAGTCCTACAACACAAACTCACAAAGGATGACTAACCCAATGTATATTACCAGAATAAGAAGAAATAAAATTTGAAAAAAGAATTCATATGACAGGGGGGAGTATGGTTAGGTACTAGGAAAGTCCTATCGTATTAGGGAATTGATAAAACTAATGACCACACATAAGTGAAATGTGCTAGAGGGCGTGAAATGTGCTAATTCCAGTGTGACCGTTATCATCAAAGATGCTTTATTTTTAGTTTAACTATTTCATTCCATTTCTTTTTCGTTTGTTCGCCGGGCTTTTAATAGGATGACTCATGAAATAGCCAAATATGAACTTTCTGTTGAGCTTCCTACCACTTGGGAAGGGGACTTCCCGGATTGGATGTGTAGACAAGCTTCTTTGGATGTTTCGCATTTACAGTAATCAATAATACTTCTATTGATTGACAAAAAAAAAAAAAAACCACACAAAAGTGTGAAAAACAACTAAGAAAAGAATAAAAATATGAACTTTTTAATTTTTTTGTCGTTTTGTTCCGATCACACTAAATTGAATACTTAATACATTTTCCTCTCTCTTCTAAAAGTCTCGCAAAAATGATTAATCTGAGTGTTCGATTTTTCATAATTTTCTGAGTCTCGTCAATTGGACAAAAAAAAAGGGGTTTGAAAGCATTCTTTCACTGGGCCTAGCAGCAGTGCTTTGTATTCCTTTTTTGTGAAAAAGCCCAACAATGGAACCGGCCCTTTTAGCAGGGCTTAGGCCTTAAGTTGATAACAATGACGCCCTTACTCCATGTTAACTTATATTTGTTTAATTTAAACTTTCAATTATCTAATTCCCATTGACCTCATAATGATAAATTGGGTCGCTTTAACGGCTCGATTGGATGCGGGATGAGTTTTGGATGGATAAAATAGTAATGGAGAATAAGATAGTAGGGGGTATAATTTATTGAGTGTGGACCCATAATGATGTGACATTTACGAAGGTTGAATAAAATAATAGTTCGTTTGGTAGATTTTGGTAAGGTAGATGGGGGATAAAATAATATTTGGGTTTGCGTTGTAGTTGAAATGGGGATTCAAAGATGAATTAGAGGGTTTAGATGGGTGGATTGGGGGCAAGGGGTATTAGAAGAGGTATTATTTATGGATAGGGTCAGAGCAGCCCATTAATAGCACCCCGTGGGCGTATTAAATCCAATGGGCCATAAATAATAGGGCAATTTGTTCAAAAGTCCTGGGCAAAGAATTTGTAACCCCGTTAATCCACCAAACAAGTTTATAACCTATCCAGTCCTAACACTGACATCTTTTTTTTTTTTTTTTTTTACCTTACCAAAAAAAAAATTTGTACCCTATGAAAGTGCAAAAAAAGTTTGTACCCTATGAAAGTACCTAAAACTCTAGGGTACCCTACGAAAGTGCCTTAAACCCTAGGGTATCCTATGAAAGTGCCTAAATCACTAAAACCCTATAATAGGAAAGTGCACCCAAAAACCTAAACCCTAGGGTACCCTATGAAAGTGCCTAAAACCCTAGGGTACCCTATAAAAGTGTCTAAATCCTAGGGTACCCTATGAAAGTGCCTAAACCACTAAAACCCTATAATAGGAAAGTGCACCCTAAGTGCATAAACCCAAAATGCCTAAACCCACTATACCCTACCCAAAGAGCCTAAAATCCCTAAAATTGAACCTCAAAAATTGAACTCACCCCCAAAATTGAAGAGAGAGAAATTAATTTTGTCACACCCGTTAAACTTGTCCCATGCGTGTGAGAGAGAGAAGTTACGGGCTGGAAATTGTCTGACACGATGATGTCAGGTCGCTATCACGGGCTGGAAATTGAACTCGCCACCTTTTACGTTTAGACATTCTTGCGTGAACTGCTGGAAATGTCCTTTTCTGGACCTTAGAAGGTAGCAATTTTTAATTAATGGACACGACAAATGATTGAAACCTAGACTGGACCAAATGACACAATATGCCCCTACCTTTGGACTTCAAACTAATTTGCCGTAAATAATACCCCTGTTTGAAATTGTCTCAAACCATGGATGAGATGTGGGTGCGAGATTAATCATCCGAACCCCTAAATAATATCTCTTCTAATACCCCATCCAAACAGGCCGTCAGTGTCTTACTTCCCAGCCCCAATGGGAGTAGTGACTAGCGTTATAGGTTGTTGGACAGCAAGAAGATTGATACGTGCAAATTAATTTAGGGGACCGAAGGCAAATAAATGTAATGACAGATAAGTGTACAAAGATACATGCCCAAATAATTACATGTACAAAGAATAATGTAAAGAAGGAAATTAACTAGTTTTTATTTATTTATTTTTATTTTTTTTCACTCGGCGTATGCTTGAACCCCAGTCTAATGTATGCAAAGTTCATGGTACCTACTATAGCTACCATTCCACTTGCTATAACAAGTTATCTAGAAGCTCCACAACACAGACGTAGAACTTAAAACGCTAGCTAACCTAACAAACGTGATGCTTCTTGATTTTTAGTACGTAGATACGGTTTGCTTATGTTCCAGTAAGTCCTTGGTTTGGTTTTTTGGTTGTAGACAATAAGAACAGGTTTTTGGTTTAGGACAAGGCAAAACATGAATAAGATAAAAAGACTGGATGGAGTCAGGGAGGGGCTAGTAGGGGCAGTCGTCCCCCCTACGTCTTAAAAAATTCGTACTATTACATTGAAAAAAATATATTTTATCATCAAACTATATAGTCCCGTCCCCCCTCCGTTTTTTCGTTAAAAAAAATTAATAGTAACAGCTTTAATATTTATCAAGCTATGAAACAATTTTGTACTAAAATTGGTTTTAATGAGGTTTAATTACAATTCTTTTAAACAAAACAATGCCCAAAATTTATAACCCAACTCACTTCAGAGACTCAAGGCCCGTTCATTTTTAAAAACTAAGGCTCACTGAAATTTCGGAAGCCCAAAACTCTTTAACATGGTTTGTGAATATCAAAGTGAAGGAAAAAGAAAAGAGCAAAAGAAATTGGGGGCTCCCAAAACAGTTGATTCTCAATTGCAAGAATTGAAAACTCAGTTTAAGAAAGAAAAAATGGAGTTGCTCATTCTCAGCACATCTCTAAACCCTCATGATGGCTTCAGATCATTCGACATTGAAGATACTTTCAAGCTTGCAATCAATTGTAAAATTATAACCTTGATGTGTTAAGGCATCCTGAGTTCTAAAATCGTTGACCGATTTTAAAGTTGAGTGAAGTGTTGGCGAAGACAAGAAAGTGCACGATATATCATCTTTTCGATAGGTTGATTCGGCTTATATTAACTTTACATGTTTCAGTGGCTACAATCAAACGTGCATTTTTTGCTACGAAATGTGTGAAGACAAGACTTCGCAATAGGATGGAGGATGATTATTTAGCAAATTTCTTGATGACTTATATTGAGAAAGATATTGCTCGAGGATTTGACACACTCTATCATTGGTGTTATTTTGTGTGTGTGTGTGTATTGTTTTTTGAGTTAGTAAAAATTCATATCGTTGTCTTAATTTTAATTTTTTTTATTCTATAAATTTGTCCCCCCTACGCCAAAATCCTGGCTCCGTAAAGACAGAAAAAAAAATACTCTCCGTCCCACATTCTTTAGTTTTTTTATGATAAAACTGAACTTTTAAGCAACATGGAAATTATAATTAATATTAAATTTTCTCTTTTGCCCCGGGGTTTTTTTTTTTTTTTTTCAAATCCATTTATAGTCGGTCATTTCTAATACTAGATAACTTTGAAATGTTGCAAACTTTTTTCCTGCTACCTTTTAAAATGGACATATAAGTTTTGAAAAGCATCCCTGAAGTGTTGAATGGGGGACAAGAAATGTTAAAGAAATATTATACTTAATGTACGTTCAAGGAGATAAAAAGTTCGTGTTTAGTTGGTCTAGCTACTTTCAAATTACACTTTGGAACCTACTCTCACCATTTATTGAATTCAGCATTGTGGATCAACAACTCATTACTTTACAAAAAGTGAAAGGTTTGAAGATGCTGAATCCATGTCGCCGAGGGTAATTTTGACACACATATATATGTGTGTGTGAATCTTACACTTCACTTAAACAGTTAAATGTCAATTAACCTAAGAATGTATGCTTGCAAATTTTGTTGATAGAGGCCACGTTTGATAATCATATTAGCTCTTGGGATTGGACTACTAATCCTATGGAACTCCAAACACTTTGTTTGGTAACCGAAAGGGCCGGGTTTGGACTATGAGTCCAAGGAGAATACTAATCCGGCCCATAAGCGGTATTAACAATACCCCGTCACACATGTCACACATGGTATTGGTAATCCAGTCCAAACCTTGCCCTTACGAAAGTACGATACTATCCTTGGTTAGACCATCAAATGACCAAAGAATCCCAAGTTACATATATATATAAAGCCACAGATTGAACTTGAGAGAATACAGTTCCTATTATCATAATTCATAGTCATTGGTAAGTACTTGGTTTAGATAATATTTTTCTTGGTTAACCAACATGAAAACAATAGGAAAACATTTAAGGACAAAGTTGTCAATTTAGTATTCAAATTCCATCCTCACATTTGCAAACAAACCTGCAAACAAACAGGAGGTTGGGACTAGTAGCTAGTCTAATCCCAAGATCTAAAACTATGGAAATCAAACAAAAACTTGAAATTAGAGGGGAGTATTGATAATTCCTAGTATTACGAAACATATCCTAATCCCATCACCTTACAAATCTCATTCTTGTGAGTCAGATTATCAAACGGAGCTAGAGAGTGTATATACTATATATAACAACCGAGACTCATGCAACACGTACACACCAATTATTTAGTCTTATTACGCGAATTTAAAATATAACCCAGATGTACCATGCATCTGTATAGGTTTTTTATATTTATCCATAAAATCTTAGGTAGCCCACACTTGTTTCCCTAAGTTTTTTTCCAAAATAAAATTAGACTTTTTTTCTTTTTTGATAAAAAAAAATCCCTAATGAGTACGACACATGGTAAGACACATAGGATTGCTGTTTGTTTAGACTACATATGGGTCCCCTATTCATTAATTATTAATTTGACATAGCTGGTACTGGACATTAGTGATAATTTGACAATGAATAGCCTCTTGAGTGTGGAAGATGCATCGACATGACAATTCCTTCAATGTTCGACCAAACCAATTGCTATAACTGAGACCACTCATTTGGATGTTTTCCTTCATACGTACTCAAACTTTGAAATCCAATTAATCAAGCTATTGAAAATCAAAAATGTCGCGCAAGTGATGGGTAGTTCATGCGGTAGAGCTTTTAAATGCCTCAAATTAGATCTCGGGATCGAGTCTAATTCTCCCCTCACCCATATAATAGATTAGGATTGACGAATGACCAAAAAAAAAGTCAAAAATATCCCTTATGAGTACGATACTGGCAACCGAATACAACTGTCGTATCCGGTAACAAGATAGTTGCTAGGCCTCGAACAGGCCAAGAACGAGTAATGTAGGAAGGGAGAAGTGGTCACACCACGGCTGCCTTAAGAGGCTCCTAGTCCCATTTTAGGGTTAATATTGATTGTCCTAAATCCCCGAGGATTGGGATGGCGGAGCGGTTTCCTTCGCCCTTCCTTATCCCTAAATCCGACCTTTGCGTCATGATTTGAACGAATTTTCCCCACTCTCATAAAAAAAACAAGGTGGTGATGGTATTTGTTTCCTCCATTCCATTTTGCTTGCTCCGCTCCCGAGTACGTTGTAACTTGTAACTAAAAGCGTGCAAATATCATGTAGATTTTTTTTCCAAGTATAATAAGATTGAAATACCAAATAATAAACAGCAATTTAATTTCTCTCTCTCTTTTTTTTTTTAACTCTCATCACTCATCAACATTAATTTTCTAGTCAAAATCTTCTCAAGAGAACAAAAAAAGTGTAATTTTTTGTCCTTGGTTTTTTTTTTTTTTTAATTATCAAAAGTAATTTTTTTTTTCATGGCGACAAAATTAGTGTAAATTGCATTCATTGGAGAGTATTAACAGAGTTCACACCGCTCCTGAATGCAATATTGATTTAAAAGACTACACATAATAAGTCGTGAGTCACTCAATAGTATATTAAGGTCCAACTTATTTTCAATTTATTCGATGTGGGACTTCATCTTCCACTCATGTTCACACAAAAATAACAATGCAAAAGCTATTTACTTAAATTATGCCGCGGCCTTGCTCGGTTAGGGGGTTTAGTTTTGTTTTAGTTTTATTGACATCATCATTTTTCTCATTTCTCTCTCTATTTCTCTTCACTCATTACATCTGCTTACATCATCAAAACTAAACTAAACTATAAACCAAACATAACCGATATCATTTTGTCAATAAATAGTACAGTTGCTCCACCTGTGCAACATCATTGTGGACCTTTTTTTCCCCTCCGTAATCACTTTTTTCACACTTTGAAGGTGATGTGAGTTTGACAATTATCAACTTTGACGTCAAATACTTCATCGCCATTGTCAAAATTTGACAAAATGTCGAAGAAGATTTTTGTCGTTTTTAATGCCAAATTTATCTTTATAACCTTATGGGCGGCTTTAGGTGAACCCAAAGTCGTTATTTTTTTTGTCCTTATTCCATTTTTTTTTTGCATTTGTTAGTTTTGCGTTGATTTTTTGGTTTGTCTCGAAAAGATTCTAAAAAGTATACAATTATTAACCAAACTTAAATTTTTGTGAACAAAGACAAATAATCCAATAAACCACAAAAATTTGAATTATTTTTGTCTTTAGTGACCTTTTTTATACTTGTTAAAGTCCTCTCGTCGACACGAACTAATAAACCAAAAATAGGCGCAAAACTAACAAATGCAAAATTTTTGAATAAGCACAACAACCATAAAAAAAAAAACACTTTGGTTTTTCTTACCCAAAGCAGCCCTAGCACAAAGATGAACTCGCTTATCTAGAGTTTCTTATACTCCCTCCGTCCTATATTGCTTTTCTTATACCGAGAATTTAACTTTTGAAGGGAATATGCAATTATGTATGTCTCCTTAGAAAATTCGATTACATTTCTAATGCAACTCCTTATTCTCTTCCTTCAAATTTACTCCCTCCATCCCCAATCTTCGGTCCCAAATATCACTTTTTGTTCTAATATATTTTTTTTTTTTGGTCTCAATTCAAACCTAAGGGGCATTGGGTAATGAAATTTCAATTTTACCCTTTCTTTTTAAAAATAAGTACATGTAACTATGAAGTTTTTTAGGGTAAAAGAATGAAAGCAAAAGTATGACAAGTATTTTTTTTTTTTTGAACAGCAAAAAATAATTTTATTAATCTTTGGAATGATACAAAGATTAAAGGGAAACGAGACCCCCCACGCTTGGCGAGGAGCCAAACGAGAAAACCAAGGCCGAAGCCCACACCCCCATAGGTCTAAAAAACCCAAATATAACATTACAATCCGCAATGAAAATGGGCCAAGCCCAATAACAAGAAACCCTAAGTTGCGAATAGCGACAACCAGCGCCATCACGACTGGGTGATTGTCACCACCATCCATCCGCCACCGATCATCATCAACCTCAGCACCTTGCAAAAAACAAAAATAAACCCCAAGGCTGCAAGCCGCCAAACTTCACCAAACAGCAGTAAAAGCTCGCCGAACTACAGCCACTTGAAGAAAGAAATGCCGCTGCTACAGACCAGCATCGCCGGCTTCCGGGAGCATGACCAAGTTGCAACACCGGAGAACATCTCAACCACCAACACCAACAAACTGCAATCCGCCATCACCAAACGCAGAAAATACATGGGTCTATCGCTGCGAAGACTGACGTCTATGAGTCCACCCAAGCCGTTAAGCAAAGCCGGAGAAACACTCAAGAGTGAACAGGAGGGAGGATCGGCGATCCTCGCAACAACCTGCCACCATAGCTGCGAACAGAGAGGAGGCGGATTGGAAGGGAGGCAACCGCAACGGAGGCGAGGCAACCAGCAGAGGGAGGAGAGAAAGGAGCCTAGGGGGAGGAGGGTAAGAGGCGCCCCCCGGTTGCAGATCTATTTGGGGAAAAAGGGAGGCAGAGAGAGAGACCCGTTAGAGAGAGAGTCTCATGCGTTTCTAACTAATTATACTCCTCTAATTAGTTAGAATCCTTATAAAGGACCAATAAATTGTGACGGATGGAGTACTTTTTACCGTTTATGAGGGGTACTTTGTAGTTACCTTCCTTATAAGTTCTGAAGTTTGAAACAATTCAGGTTCTATCAAGTGGGCGGTGGAATTGGACACTAGAATTAGTTGGTACGCGTAAGCCATTCCGAACACCGAAGTTATTAAAAAAAAAAAGGGTACATATTGATTCCTCATGTCATTGGAACCATAAAATCATAATCTCGTCAGATAGACAATTGGCATTTCAAAGGGGTTCACAAGATTAACCTTAAAATTTGCAAGTAACAGTACGGATACAAAAAAATTTATTGACAGTACGGATGCAAGCTCCAACCATCTCTATTGTCTCTCAAATCTTAATTTTTTTTAGACGGTAAAGATCATCCTAGATAGGAGTATATAGATAGGAGAGATGCTACAATGCACACCCTCTAAAAATTACTCAATATGAGATTTTGTGACTCAAAATATGAGATTTGTGGCTCTAAATATGAGATTTTGTAGCTAGAGATATGAAAGGCGTACAGTATGCACACTCATACGGATAGCCACAAAATCTAATATATGTCCACAAAATCTCATATTTGGAGCCACACAATCTCATATTGAATCCATGCAGACTTGGTGCGGACCGTGCAGACTTGTGCAGACCTCATATTTGGAGCCACAAAATCTCATATTTAGAGCCACAAAATCTCATATCGGTCATCACAACAATAAATATCGGAGTCCATAAAATCTCATATCGATATACATACTATCTCATATAGTCAATGGTGAAAGGTGGCACAAATTCGCACACATTATAAGTGGCGCAATCTTGGCCGTCCATCCGTATGGGGTGCATACCATATGCCATCTCATATTTGGAGCCACAAAATCTCATATTTGGTGCCACAAAATCTCATATTATCTCATATTTAGTGCCACAAAATCTTATATTTAGAGCCACAATCTCATATGGGGGGTGTTTACCGTAGCATTTCTATATAGATAAGAGTAAAGTATATACATGTGATCCACGGATACTACCAGGAAATATAAAATAAAACAAAACAAAACAAAAACAGAAAAGTTATCCAACATCGATGTCAGACCCAGAGACTCTGTTCATGGAGGTGGGTGGCTAAAGGACCATTTAGAGTCTTACGTATGTCCGCCGCAGTATCCCACCAGATCTGTACTTCTCCGCCCGCCTTCATCGCGTCGTTGAAGAGCTTAGAGACCAGCGCTTGAATCAAACTCATGACCACAATCTCCACGCAAATCTCCACAGTTAAATTTTGAGTAAGGATTTTGGAACTCAACATTTTAATAAATATTACACTCTAAAATTTGTCTAAATTTTGAATGCATTTATAAAAAAAAAGTTTGAGTGCGAAAACAATTTTCCAAAATGTTTACCAGATTGTTCATTCTGTTTGCACATTATTGGCCCACCGACATTCATTGATGAACATATATATCAACACAATGCCATGCTTCTTAGGTAATGGTGCTTCCGTAATTCTAAATTAATCAATGGCCTGAAAATTTTCCGAAAATTAAAAATGAGCTTAGAATTTATAACGCATTTATTTTCTCAGTACTCTCCGAGACCTTTTGAATTTTCTGTGGGGGCAAATTACGTACAAAATCCCAAGGTTTCACCCTTGTAATAATATATAACCATGGACTACCAATTTCGACATTTAAAACCTTACACTTTCCAAACAAGTACAATTCTCACCATCCGTGAACGTTGACGGAAACAGGATTGAGAATCCCGGGGGGCGAGTTTAGGGGCGGCTCCAGAATTTTAATCTAGCGCTGACAAAATACGCAACGTATTTATGATGAAAAATTGTATGCAAAGAAGTCGTCTAATTCCCTTCAATTTTTAGTATTTCCAGATTGAACCTAATGTCAGGCAACCATTATCTTTACATGTTTATTATATATGCGCTCTCATAATTGGGCTAGACTTGCTTTGTTTTGTTAGGGCTATAACAATTTGGTTCAAATTTTATTGGAAACATTTATTTTAATTTCAAACTAATCAACCCAGCGCTCACAATAGCAAATAAAATTTAATTTATATCTAAATTTTAATTTTTTTCAGTGCATTTTTTAAACTGCGGGAGGGCTAGAGCCCACCCCAGCCCTATGGTCCCTCCGCCCCAGTCCGTGAAGATCCATAAAAGATCATTAATGTGGCAGGAAAACCTAAGTCCATAAGCTTCTTCTAGACTCTAGTGCTACCCTGGTTTTTCGTCCTCAACCAAACGAACCTTTCATTTATTTGCTTGTGGTTCACTTGTGCATCACAGTCGAGATCTAGGGTTGGAACCTCATTTATCGTACACATTTCTCCCTTTGAGCCCATTCCGCGGTTATTGAATGAATCAGTACAAAAGGTGGGCCTTTTTATGTCTAAAGTAGACCGAGCATTAGTAATGCACGGAAGTGTATTGAAAAATACTGTAAGAACAACACAAGAAGTAAGTCACAAATATAAAGAAAGCTCTCTGTTTTCTTATTACCAAACTCATATCTATAGCTTAGGAGACCCTAAACATGCTACGAAATAAAATAACAAAGAATACTTGTCCGTCAAGCCTAAATTAAAGAAATTACCTAATTGGAAACAAATCAGCAAAACAGGAAGCTGTATGTGAAAAATTACCAAAAGTTTGATACTAAGAGTTTTATATTGGCAAGATAGCATAATAGCACCTAAACTTTTTCATCAAAACGTGCACACAAGTCCAGATACGGATGTGTCTAAAATATTCTAGAGCACGTGAAATTGCATTGATCCTAGCATAAGCATGTCTGAACACACTTCAAACGATTTTTGTATCTTGATATATACGTGTGCTCAACTCCAAGAGTAGCTCAAGTCACAACAGAAATGAACTATAAATTCAGACATCCACAAGAGATAAATCTGTTATGTATTCCTTCGTCTTGATGTAAATGACCTGCATTTGATTAGACCGCAAAGAGTGAAATAATCGAGGTGCACGTAAACTTGCTCGGACTTGACCTTCGAGAAAAAAAAAAAGAAAAAAAAGAAGGAAAGGTGTGCGTCAATATGCAGGTACAATTTTCATTTCAAGGCGTGCCCCAAGCTAGTTGATACATGTTCTCATCAAGCAGGCCCATCCCTCTCTCTCTCTCTCTCTCTCTCTCTCTCTCTCTCTCTCATATATTACTGGAGTAGTTTACTATCAGCACTAAGTGCGAGGAATAGAAACGACATCCATTGTAGAGCCAAAACCCCACCCAAAAAACGAATACAAAAAAGCCTCATCAAACTTCTTCGATACAACAAAAGCTAGAAAATAAAAAGGGTTCTTTTAAGAAAAAGGTGAGATTTTGTATAAACTTTTTTGTGCCTAAAAAACCCAGCCATGTGGTCCAACGGCGGCAATAATAAACCCCCTCCTCCCTCCTCTTCTCTAGTGCTGCTGTTAATGATGCTCTCTCTCCTCCATTTCTGGGCCTTCTCTCACTGCAGAGTAGGGGCAATACGGGTACTTGATGATCCAAACCAGAGAGATCAGGCCCAAACGATGAAGCCCATCAAGAAGAATCAAGAAGATCTTTACCAAAAGTACTTCAATCGAAGTGCTTCTGATCTCAATACCAATGGAAGTAATTCTGCTCAAAAGGGCTTCCAAGACAGCAAACGAACGGTACCCAGTTGCCCAGATCCTCTCCACAACTAAATTATCTTCAATCTCCTTTGTTTTTCTGGCGGGGAAAATTTTTGCTTAATATTTTTGCCAAAATACCCCCGTTTTTCTTGTTATTTTTGAGGTACTATTGTGATGATTTGAGTAATTATCTCGAGGAAAACGGGGGAATTTTGGAATTTAAATAGTTGCTTAAATTTTGTTCTGTATCTTGGATGAAGATGCAATGAAGAGCTTGATGTGTATAGATGCTGAGATTTCTGCAATTTTTTTTCCTTTTACGTTTTGAGGTCATATTGCTTAATGTTATGTGGGAATTTGTTTTGCTTGAATCACTGTTCATTTTCAATTTTGTTGCTTGGAGAATTCTCTCGGGTCTTATTTTGGACTGACCCGACGGTCCACGTCTCGGCCGTCGCTTCAACAATCAACTGTCAAAATTTGTTGAATCGCTAAATCATTTTTTAGAAGAATGAGAAAAAGATAAGATAATTATGGAGATAAAGGAGACACATGGGCGGAGCTACCTATAGACAAAAGAGGTCACTTGATTACTCTCACTTCAATTTCTCACAAGGATTTTTGCTTGTCTAGAGCTAAATTTTGCAATTTTGCCATCACAAAAAATTCAAAAATTGGCCCAACTTACTCAAAATTCATAGAATTCTCAAAAAAAAAAAATTCCTTTTTTGGAGTTAATAGTTTTACAAATGAGATTATCGTACATTGTTTTCAAAATATAATAAGTCATTCGGATTAATTATAGAGCAAAAATACATATAGCACTCTATTTACGTTAGAGTTCACTTCTTAATTTAGTTATATCTTTGCATGAGCAAATAGAAAAAATAACTTGCACATATACTCCAATTTTTGATCCCGCTAACTTAAAATTCTGACTCCGCCTTTGAGGAGACATGTGGATAATCGACGGGATTATATGTTCTACATGAAGAGAGAAATACTAATTTCAAAGGTCAGGATTAGCTAATACCACACCTAGATAGGGTATTAAGCGGTCAAATAATTCCCTTTAGTCTAGTTCTAATTAACTCAAGTTTTGCTTATCAAACGTGAGACTAGGGCTGTAAACGAGTTGAATTGAGCCGAGCTTTAGAATGTTCAGGTTTGTTTATTAAGTTTTTAAACGAACTCGAGCCGAGCTCGAACTCATTGAAAATTGATGAGCCGAGCTCGAGCTGAGCTTGCCTAAGTTTGAGTCGAACTCGAACTGGTTCACGAGCTTTAACGATCGAAAAATATTATATTTTTATGGTCTCATATAAGTATAGAACTTCAAATAATGTTTTTGTTTTGTACATTAAATAAGTTCATATATATATAAAATCATAAAAACATATTAAAATTTAAGTTTATAATACTTTTATAAGTTTATACATGTACAAGTTATAAAATTTACATTATGCAAATGCGAAAGTTTATACATATCCAAGGTTATTTAGGAAATTCTTATGAGATATACATATATTCCAAGTTCGCAAGCCTAATCGAGTCGAATATTGTCAAGTTCAGGTTCGGCTTGTTTATTAAACGAGCCTAAAATTGAGGTTCAGGTTCAGTTCATTTAGTATCCGAATCGAACTCGAACGAGCTTTTACCGAGTCGAGCCTAGAATAGTTCACGAACAGCTTAGTTCATTTACAGCCCTACGTGAGACTAGCTAATTTTGAAAAACATGTTCCCTTCTATCATGGATGGATGAGTATAATCCCAACATCAAACATGACCTACCACTGCGGTAACCGATGGAGTATTATTTTTTTTTGGATATCTCAAATTGTCCAAGTTAATTTACGCGAATCCCAACAAATTATTTCTAAGGATCCAATCTCACTGTCCACCTCTAGAGATTGTGCATAATTACCGGACCAGTTCTAAAAGAGAACAGAAGGATATATTTCAAAATTTAGAAAGACCAAGTAGGTGAAAATGATATAAATGGAATTGAATGCAGTGATTCATCTTTCAAGTGTCCTTCTTCGTTCACTGTTTAAGAAATTCTCAGCTCTCTCTCTCTCTCTCTCTCTCTCTCTCTCTCTCTCTCTCTCTCTCTCTCTCTCTCTCTCTCTCTCTCTCTGTGAAGAATGAATCTTTTTCATTTGAGGATTTAAGGTTCTGCCTGTATTAATTGATATCACCAGTTTTCACACTTGGCATTCCTGTAGCTATAGGAGTATTTCTTTTGGCAAATAATGTCAGAATTGTGATTGAAGCACTTGTTTCACAGGTAGGGGAAAATGAAAAAAACTGGTCCATTCTCAGTAGTTTCTATTCCTGCCTTTATTAATTGATCAGTCACCAGTTTGAGTTTTTGGCATTCCTTGAAAAAACTGGTCTACGTCTCAGCCGTCGCTTCAACAATCAACTGTCAAAATTTGTTGAATTGCTGAATTATTTTTTAGAAGAATGAGAAAAGATGAGATAATTATGGAGATAAAGGAGACACATGGGCGGAGCTACGCCTAGAGACAAAAGAGGTCACTTGATTACTCTCACTTCAATTTCTCACAAAGATTTTTGCTAGTCTAGAGCTAAATTTTGCTATTTTGCCCTCGCAAAAAATTCAAAATTTGGCCCAACTTACTTAAAATTTATAAAATTCTCAATTTTTTTTCCTTTTTTGGAGTTAATAGTTTTAAAAATGAGATTATCGTACATTGTTTTCAAAATATAGATGCTGAGATTTCTCCAAAAAAAATTTCCTTTTTACTGTACGTTTTGAGGTCATATTGCTTAATGTCATGTCTTGAATCTCGATCTGTTCATTTTCAATTTCGTTGCTTGGAGAAAATTCTCTCGGGTCTTATTTTGGACTGACCCGACTGTCTGAGTCTCGGTCGTTCCCTTCCACAATCAATGTCAAAATTTGTTGATAGGACGGGCACATGTCAAAATTTGTTGATAGGACGGGCACGTTTAATTGTTGAATTAAACGTGGTAAACTCATTTGCTAAAATCAATCATGATTTTAGCAACTGAATTGCTAAAATCATTTGAAAAACTTAGTCTAAGTATATTTTTAAGAAGAATTAGAAAAGATGAGATAATAATGGAGATAAAGGGGGCATGTGGACAATAAATAAATGGGACTGGGGGAGGTGTTGTGCACCAACCCGCTGTGTATCGTGCTGTGCACACCGGTGCACGATGCTCCGGCCTCGCTCCAACGATCGGAAACTTTCATCTCGTAGAGCTCACTGAGTAGAACAAATGTTCCAAAAATTAGCTCGATGGGAAATCATTAAGTGTCTAATCGGAACACATAAAACTTGGCAATAATGGTTCTAGTGGGTTTGATCTAGTGTTTCGGATCCATTCTTTTCAAGATAATAATGTTCCAATGAGCCACTTAATTATATCCGATCAAGCTCATTTTTGGAACACTAGCTTGTTCTACTCGGTAAGCTCTTCGAGGTGAATGTGTCTGATCGTCGGAGCGAGGCCGGAGCACCGTGCACCGGCGTGCACAGCAGGGTGGTGCAAAACACCTCCCCCATTCCAAATAAATGGGATTATATGTCTTACATGAGTAGTTGTAATGTGTTTCCTTTGGTTTGATAAATGATGGAATAAGGGATGAAGAATCATTTTTTACATGAAGAGGAAAATAATGCCAAAGGTCCAGATTAGCTTATACCACCCTCAGGTGGTGATAATTCCACAAATAGGGTATTACGTGGCCAAATAATTTCCATTTAGTTCAGTCCTAACTCTAAGTCCCGCAAACGAGAGACTAGCTGATTTTGAGAAACATGTTCCCTTCTGTATCATGGATGGGTGAGTATAATCCCAACATCAAACATGCATTACAGGGGTAACCAATATTTGTTTTTTTATATCTCAAATTGTTCGAGCCAACTTACTCGCACCCGCAAATGGTGGCTAGTTCATGCGATAGAGCTCTTGGATGCCTCAAACTGCATTCCGGAATCGAGTCTCATTTTCCCTCCCCATGTAACAGATTAAGAATGACAAATGACAAAAAAAAAAAAAAAAGTTACTCGCACCCGGACAAATTTTTAGGAATCAATTCCACTATCGACTACCGGAGATTGTCCAAAATTACCAGACCAGTTCAAAAAAGAAAACAGAAGGATACATTTCAAAATTGAAATAGACCACAGTAGGTGAAAATGACATAAATGAAATTAAATGCTGAGATTCATCTTTCAAGTGTCCTCCTTAGTTCACTACTAAACAGGTTGGTCCAGAGATTTTCGGGGAATAAGTCGAATTTGTAAAATTAGGGACCCAGTTCTTTAAACAAAAATAAAATAACCTCAAAATGGAAACAAAATAATATGAAGAGTTGAAAGATAAACTACTTGGGAGAGAATTGAACCTTGAACCAATTGATAAGCTAGATTTAAACTTATCACTTGGCCAACCACTTCCATTGGGAATAAAAGATGTAATTAAATATATACTATTATATACTTTTTTTTGGTAAGTAAAAGTTTAAGCATGTATTATACTGGAGTATTATATACTTATGTATACCCATTTGGAGACCTTAATTTTGGGCCATATTTCGGGGAGTTAAGTCTACCGCCTTGTCTGCTTTAACTCAGGGTTGGCCCTACTGCCGAAGAAATTCTCAGTTCTATCTCTGTGAAGAATGAATCTTTTTCCTTTTCATTTAAGGTTTCTGCCTGTATTAATTGATATCACCAGTTTTCACATTTGGCATTCCTGTAGCTGTAGCCTGTAGGAGTATTTCTTTTGGAAAATAATGTCAGAATTGTGATTGAAGCACTTGTTTCCCAGGTAGGCGAAAATGAAAAACTGGTCCATTTTCAGTAGTTTCTATTCCTGCCTTTATTAATTGTGATTGAAGCACTTGTTTCACAGGTAGTGAAAATGCAAAACTGGTCCATGAAAAACTGGTCCATTTTCAGTAGTTTCTATTCCTGCCTTTATTAACTGATCAGTGACCAGTTTGAGTTTTGGGCATTCCTTGATTCTTTTCTTTAAATTTGGTAAATTTACTTTTCACTGTTTTGGTTTGAACCTCTGTTTTTCTAAACCAAGTAATAAAAAATCGTTGGCTTTTTTGGTGTAAATTTCATTAACCTTCCGTTAGGTTTCTGATAAATGCAGAAACCCCCCTCATGTTTCAGAAATATAACTGACATCCCTTACTTTTTAAAGTGTTTTCTTATCAAAGGGGCACCAATTTTTGTGCGGCTTCGTCGATATTTTTTTTTAAATACTACCTCATGCACTAACATATAGATACATAGATATGTCAGCATTTTCTCCTGTAATGACAATAACCAATACATATGGACAATATTATTCTTCACATTATAATAGTAGTGGTTGTCAATACTTATCATGAATTAAAGACTCATATTTCCATCGGTGCACACACTTTTTTTTGGCTCTATTTTTATTAGTGAGCGGGTATGAAAACAGTTTTAGCTAAACAAATTAAAAGGTTTCTTTTTAATGAATCTAGCTCAACGTTCCTTAGCTGAATATTGTTGATTTAATAGAAAATATTTCAACCGAATTCTAGGTAAATGGAGTGTTTAATTTGTAGCGTGTATATCTAAAAATGGTTGGTTAGAATAAAAAATAGAATTTGAATAGCTATTTTAATTAGCCTTGGTGGAGTTCTGTAATACGTATAAATGCACGTTTGTATGTTGGCAACGGATTGTCTAGTCTACATATTAGGTGTGTTTAGTTATAGATTTATCTGTTTGGTTATAAGGGACCTGTGGGCCCTGCTGTCCCTCAGGACGGTAGACCCTGCTCACCCATCCGAACCATCTATTTCGACAATCAACGGTTTTGATTTTGATGGAGGTTGTATTCTTACCGGTAAGATTTAAGAATTCATCTACGATTGTGGAGATGGACAGCTCGAATAAAAGGGTTTGCAGTTCCTATTGTGTATGTCGTGTGACAGCAGAGCCTCCAAACGCGTAAATTAGTGTGCTTGTTTACATGTACAGTCGGATAAATAGAGGTAGAACAAAACAAGGATCTTGTACAATTGGTTAAGGGTAAATTTTATTGACCTCCCCTAAGGTTTTTGAAAAATGCATGGATCTCCCCTGATTTTTCTAAAATATTACTCACCCCTCTTGCTTTCATTGTCAAGATTTCCCCTTCCATTAACTATCCATCCAAAAACCGTTAATTCGACTATGAAATGACGAAAATGCCCTCAAGGGAGGTCAGCAAAAGTAAGGAAGAACACTGAAATTTTAAAAATCCGGGGGGAGGTTGCTGCATTTTTCCAAAAACCTCAAGGGAGGTCAGTGAAAGTTACCTCTTTTCGTACTACCGATTTTTTGTTTGTTCTTCTTCCTTAAAGTCTCTGATGCATAATTACCGGACCAGTTCAAAAAGAGAACACTAGGATACATTTCAAAAAAACAAAGCTATGGGTACACCTAACTTGCACACCAAGGTGATGTGGGAGACAAGGAAAAACCCATTATTTCTGGTGGGCCGTACATTGGGCTTCTCCTTCTCTGCTCACATCACCTTGGTGTGCAAGTGGGATGCAAGTTAGGTGTACCCATATCATTTTTTATTTCAAAATTGAAAAGGATCAAGTAGGTGAAAATGACATAAATGGAATTGAATACAGAGATTCATCTTTTCAAGTGTCCTTCTTCGTTCACTGTTTAAGAAATTCTCTCTCTCTCTCTCTCTCTCTCTGTGAAGAATGAATCTTTTTCATTTGAGGATTTAGGGTTCAGAAAATGATATGGGTACACCATATGTGCACCCCAATTACACATCATCCTGAGGTGGCAAATGAGGAGAAGCCAAATGTGGAACTCGCCCAAAAAATGGACCTCTCCTCATTTGCCACTTCAGGTTGGCGCAACATTGCATGCGTGGCAGCATTTTGGGTTCAGGTTCTGCCTGTATTAATTGCTATCACCAGGGTTCAGGTTCTGCCTGTATTAATTGCTATCACCAGTTTTCACATTTGGCATTCCTGTAGCCTGTAGGAGTATTTCTTTTGGCAAACAATGTCAGAATTGTGATTGAAGCACTTGTTATGGAAAAATGAAAAAACTGGGTCCATTTTCAGTAGTTTCTATTCCTGCCTTTATTAATTGATCAGTCACCAGCTTGGGTTTTCGGCACTCTTTTGATTACATTTGGTAAATTTACTTTTCACTGTTTTGGTTTGAACCTCTGTTAAGTACTAATAAAAATCGTTGGCTTTTTTGGTGTAAATTTCATTAACCTTCCCTTAAGGTTCTGACAAAGGCAGAAACCCCCCTCATGTTTCTGGAATATCACTGACATCCCTTACCTTTTAAGCTTTTGTCCATACTCCCCTTTCTGTTAAGCTAACGTTGAATCATTAACAGGAAAACGTGACATCATCAGTGTCCTTTTGTTTTATGCCGAGATTATCCTTGTCAACATATCAAATACAACAACCAAACAACCTTTTTTTTTGTCTCTCTTTTCTCACTTCCCATGTGATCCCATACGGACCGTGATAGGGGTACATAGCCCAAGGTACCGAAAATGCACAGAGGGCACACGGGGACCCACTTTTGGGTCCCACACGAGTGATCCGAACTGTTCATTATTCTTAAAAACAATTTCCGAGGGCCCCCACAAAATTTCAGCTCAATCGGACGGTTAAAAGTGTGTAAACCGAAGTCCAACCGTTTCAATCAAAAAAAAAAATCGACCAATTTTATATTTTACGATTAGCAACTCGCAAAATTGATACTATGAACTTATCGGGAAAAGGGAGGACAGATAAATTTATGTTTTCAAATGATTTTACTCATAGAGATAGTAAATAATAAGTGTGAATAACTAATTTTTCTGTGTCAAGAGACAACCTATCTACTAAAATTAAGTACTATATTTATGTATCATTCTCCCAGTGAATATGTTTCCAATATCTAAAGACAAAGTGTTTTCTTATCCATGGGACTGCCGATTTTTGTGCAGCTTCGTTGATAATTTATTAAAAATACTACGTCATACATTAACATGTAGATACTAGATACATAGATATATCGGCATTTTCCCCAAGAATGACAATAACCAAATACATATGGGCAATATTTTTCTTCACATTATAATAGTAGTGGGTATCAAGAATTAAAGACTATTATTTCCATCGGTGCGCACACTTTTTTTGGCTCTATTTTTTTTATTGGTGAGCGGGTATATATATGAAAAAGTTTTAGCTAACAAATGGTTTTCTTTTTAATGTATCTAGCTCAACATTCCTTAGTTGAGTATTGACGATTTAACAGAAAATATTTCAACATTCTAGGTAAATAGAGTGTTTAATTTGTCGGGTGTACATCTAAAAATGGTTGGTTAGAATAGAAAGTAGAATAATAGCCATTTTAATTAGCCTTGGTGGAGTTCTGTAATGGAGTACGTATGTTGGTGTGTTTAGTTATATAAATTTATCTGTTTGGTTTCAAGGGACCTGCGGGCTCTGTTGTCCCTCAGGGATGGTAGGCCCAAAAGAATTCATTAACCCGTTGATTGTGGAGATGGACGGCTTACTTTTATTATCAAGATTTCTACTTCCGTTAACTATCCCTCCAAAAATCGTTAATTCAACTATGAAATGACGAAAATGCCCTCAAGGGATATCACTAAAAATAAGGGAGGACAGTAACATTTTAAAAATCTAAGGGGAGGTTGCTGCATTTTTTCCATAAACCTCAAGGGAGAGGTCAGTGAAAGTTACCCCTTTTTTGTACTAACAATTTTTTGTTGGGCAAATTACGCTGACCTCCCCTGATGTATCTGACTAATACACTGACCCCCCCTCAAGTTTTGAAAATTACAACCACCTCCCTTGCTTTACAAATAAATATACATAAACACCCTTGCCGTCAAAATTAGGCTAACGGCGTTAAGTTTGAGAACGAAAAGACTATTATACCCTCCTCGCAAGTAGTTTAAGTTGCAATTAACCTTTCGCACTTTACATTAACACATTTTTTTAGTATTAACATATTAAAAGTATAAAAGATAGATTTATTTTTTGAATGCTAAATAAAATAACCAATAGAAAATATTTCAACATTCTAGGTAAATAGAGTGTTTAATTTGTCGGGTGTACATCTAAAAATGGTTGGTTAGAATAGAAAGTAGAATAATAGCCATTTTAATTAGCCTCGGTGGAGTTCTGTAATGGAGTACGTATGTTGGTGTGTTTAGTTATATAAATTTATCTGTTTGGTTTCAAGGGACCTGCGGGCTCTGTTGTCCCTCAGGGATGGTAGGCCCAAAAGAATTCATTAACCCGTTGATTGTGGAGATGGACGGCTTACTTTTATTATCAAGATTTCTACTTCTGTTAACTATCCCTCCAAAAATCGTTAATTCAACTATGAAATGACGAAAATGCCCTCAAGGGATATCACTAAAAATAAGGGAGGACAGTAACATTTTAAAAATCTAAGGGGAGGTTGCTGCATTTTTTCCATAAACCTCAAGGGAGAGGTCAGTGAAAGTTACCCCTTTTTTGTACTAACAATTTTTTGTTGGGCAAATTACGCTGACCTCCCCTGATGTATCTGACTAATACACTGACCCCCCCTCAAGTTTTGAAAATTACAACCACCTCCCTTGCTTTACAAATAAATATACATAAACACCCTTGCCGTCAAAATTAGGCTAACGGCGTTAAGTTTGAGAACGAAAAGACTATTATACCCTCCTCGCAAGTAGTTTAAGTTGCAATTAACCTTTCGCACTTTACATTAACACATTTTTTTAGTATTAACATATTAAAAGTATAAAAGATAGATTTATTTTTTGAATGCTAAATAAAATAACCAATAGAAAATTTTAAATTTTTTTTAAGACTTTTTTATTATTTATACATTTTCTTATATATAATCAAATATTTAATTTTTGGATTTCTATTGTTTATACAAATAAAAAATAATAAAATTTGTCGAAAAATCCAAAATGAATTTTCTTTACCAAAATTAATTTATTTTTAGTTTAATTTTATGATTACTCTTTTTTGGGAAAAACAAATAAACATTAAACTTTGTCCAAAGATGGACAAATCAAGATTCTTTGTTTTTCTTTTTAACTTTTGGATAGTTTTGATAAAACAAACCACCAACTATTAAGAAGAAAAACTAAGAATTTTGATTTGACTGTCACTTACTCTTTTTTTATCTTCATGCAAATTTTATTATTTTTAGATTTGTATAGACAAGAGACATTCAAAACTAAATATTTTGACTATATATAAAAGACGCATTAGTTATTGAAAACAAGTCCAAAAAATTTAAAATTTTATATTAGATATTTTATTTTGCATTGAAAAACAAATTTATCTTTTATACTTTTCATATGTTGATACTACACAAAATATGTGTTAATTTAAAGTTGTAGCATTAATTGCACTTTAAACTACTGCGAGGAGGGTATAAGGGTCTTTTAGTTCTCAAAGTTAACAACGTTAGTGTAGTTTTAATGGTAAGGGGATAATTATATATTAGTTTGTAAAGTAAGGGAGGTGGCTGTAATGTTCAGAACCTGAGGGGGGTCAGTGTATTTGTCAGAAACGTCAAGGGAGGTCAGTGTAATTTGCCCTTTTTTTTTGTTTGTTCTTCTTCCTTTAAAGTCTCTGATGCAGCAGCAGGTTCTGTTATGACTTATGATCAGATAATCAAAGGAAAGCCACATGATTGATGGACGAGGTACAGTTCACTGACCCAATGCTGTAAAGAAGTTTGACTTTTGAATAGTAGATTCTGATAAATTTATTATTCCATGTGAGAAAGCATACTATTTTTGAAACTACAGTGGGAACAATTAATGACTCTCTCTCTCTCTCCGAAAATGCTAAAGGTACCCCAAAGATGCATCACAAGTGCACACCCAGATGAGGTGGAGCTGACGGGGAATAAAATAGTGGGGTCCACCTAAATATTACCCATTTGAAATTTCGGAATGAAAAATGATACGTACACAACGCATAGCAACAACCGAAGGCCACAACGGCCCCAAAACGACGTCGTTTTGGGGCCCTAACCCATTTAAAAAAAAAAATCGAAAATTTCCAGAATTCCGCTTTCTTCCCCCTTTCGTGCTCCAGTCGTAATATAGAGAGAGAGGATGAACGGCGTCCAAGCTCGACGAATGCCACCACCACCGACTCCAACCCCACCGAACACCGCCGCCGCCTTTGCCTCCTCGACCACCACCACTGCCGCACACCGCCTCCTCGACCACCATCCTGCCGTACGCCGATGCCGCTGAGAGAAAAAAACGTTCTAGAGCGAATTCCAGTGGAGGAAAAAAGAAAAGAAAAAAAGAGCATCATGAATCGAAACCAAACGAGCTAAAAAGACTCGCAAATTGTCCAATTCATGCACAGCCAACAAATGATGCAACACCCAAATGTTGGATCTTAACGAGAAACATGGTACCCACATCAAATTTCTCTTCAAAATTTGGGAAAACCAAGTGCGATAACCAAAAAAAATTCACAATCATGGTTCAAAAACAATGTCGACCAGTCTCTTCTTCGATTATTCTTGTTAGGGTTTATGCCCCAAAAACAAACCAGAAGAAGAAGAATATAAGATGAAAAGCCCCATTTTTACAAATGACGAACACGAAATCAAAAGAGTGCCCTTGCAGCAAAACAACACTGACCTGTACAGACCGTGGCGGCGGCGGCGTTGAAGGTGTGTCGGTTTCGTGGAGCGGTGCTGGTGTTCGTACACAGAGAGAGAGAGAGAGAGAGAGAGAGAGACCGCGTGTACGGAGGTGGTGGTCGTCGACGGAGTGGGAGGCGTCCTTGTCGGTGTGGTCAGCGGCGTAGGCGGTGGTGGTTGGGTGGCAGCTCTCTCCTCTACCCTCTTCCTCCTTGCGGAACGTCTGAGGATTTGGGGAAGGGTGGGGAAGGGGAAGGCGTGAAGATTTTCGTTTTTTTTTTTTAAATGGGTTAGGGCCCCAAAACGACGTCGTTTTGGGGCCGTTGTGGCCTTCCGTTGTGGCTATGCGTTGTGTACGTATCATTTTTCTTTGGGAATTACCCTGCCCCGGGAAATCCCAAAATCAAGTAAACCCAGATTTTAAAACAATAATCTCCTCCCACCAGGGCCGGCCTAGGCCCAGGCCCACAAGGGGCACTCCATCATTTTATATTAATGGGCTTGACTAGAACATTTTTTTGGACCAAAATAAAGAAAAAAAATCAATTGTAAGTTACAAAAGAGCCCAACCATTGTGGCCCAATATTTAAAAAAAACCCAAAAACTATTGTGGCTCAAAATTTTAAAAAAGGCCCAAAGCTAAAACTGATTTAAAAGAAAATCATTTTCTACTTGTTACAGTTTTTATTTTTGGTTTTGTAAAAAATCAAGGCAGTTCTAAACTAAATGATTAAGTTTAGTTTATTATTTGCTTAAAGACGAAGTAATTAGGCAGTAATTTTCTAATCTTCTTGTTAGAGTTTCGAGTGTGTTTGTATTTGAGATTTCTAAATTGACACAAGTTCTTGAGTTTTCCCAAGTAACCAAAAAGTTGATCAAATTTCATTGTTTTTCTAACAAATAAAGTCATAATATTAATTCCAGCAGATCAAATTTCTTACTTATTATAAGTAGTTAAATGAGCCATTTTGACCCAAATTTTTTAGAGGAAACTTGAAGAACAACAGATTTGGGTAAAACTAGGGATCGGCATTTGCATAACAAAGGAGTTTTGACCCAAATTTTGTTTCAAAAAAGGCACAGGATCTCTAGATGCTCTACATCGTTGTTAAATTTAGCTTGTATTAATACCCTTTTGACGGGGATATTGTAGTAACAAAAATGTAGAAAGTTTGGTTGAGGAACACGAAAATTTTTAGGGCACAATTTTTTTAATTAGGCCTAGGGCACCCAAATACCTTGGGCCGGCCCTGCCTCCCACCATCATGCTCCAGTACCACCATTTCCGCCGAAAATCAATTTCGACCCCCCACCCCCACGCCAGAACTAGATTTCGATTTGATGTTTGCTCCCTCTGTAACACCATTTCCACACCATCTCCAGCCACCAGTAACACATCCCGATCTCCGACCATCAGTGACGCCGCCCCCAAAACTCCGTAACTTCCGACCAAACTTTGAAATCAAGAACCAAAAAAAACAAAGGAAGCTATTATCTTGTTCAAACCCTGTTAAATGTCAAACAAAAGGTAAGATTAAATCTCTAATGTGCATGTTCCAAAAAGCCCTAATATTTTTGAGGTTTGGGGGTTTTGAAAAATTAGGGCAAATTGATTTTTATTAAAATCAAAGACTTGTTAGGAAGAAACAAAAAAAACAGGGATAGATTATTTCTACATTTGTAGAGACGAACTCGATTGTGGAGAGAGAGAGAGAGAGAGAGAGAGAGAAGGGCGACTTCAATCGCAGTCGCCGGCTTTGGAGGTTGGGGTGGTTACGATGGTGATTGCTGGCAGAGGGAGCAAACACGAGAGACATGGTGGCTGCAGATGGGGCTGCATCACTGGTGGCCGGAGATGGGGTGGCGTCCATGGTCGACAGGAGGAGGGAGACCTAAGGCTTCAATGGAGTTTTCATGGGGGTTTTGTTTGGGATCCACCCATTCAAATTTCAGACGGAAAATATTTTAGGGTGGGCCCCACGTTTTAATCCCAATCAGCTCCACCAGTCCACCTCATCTTGGTGTACAATTGGGGTACCCATAGCAGGATTCGACTCTCTCTCGTGAAAAATAATTCGACAGATTCCTTTCTCTACGTGGGCGGAGCCATAGTGGGGCGGACCCGGGGTTTCTGTTGTGCAGGCCCATGCACAGTAGGTATTGTGTACATCCGGGTCGTCCATTGCTCGGAGGAACGGCTCAGATTTCATCTCTCGGCACTTTTGCATTTCGAACTGTTTGTTGTCGTGTGTGCAAGATGAAATCTGGGCCGTCCATCCGAGCAACGGACAACCCGAATGTGCACATCAGCAACTCCAGATTCGGGTAGGGCCGGATGGTGAATGTTTTAAAAGTAATTTGTAAAAATTAAACACCAAAATTTGTAAAAGTTGACAGATAGCAAGCAGGGGGAGTTCGATTTTGATATTTTTGCTTTGCTTTCTTCTTTTCAACATGTTTTCCACTTCAAACCAATGAATCCAGTAGTATACCGTGAACATTACATTTGCATCATGCACTAAATTTCTAGCCAACTTATTACAAATGGAAATTGGAACGAACCATGGCATAAATCCAAAATAACCGATTGAACCAGGCATTCTGGAACATTCCCCCTTCGTATGTAAGGCTTGAACCACAAACTGCAATCTGTTGCTAAGGATAGCTGGCGGAAATTGTTTGTCAAAACACCACCTCAGTGCATCCAGACAGGCCAAACTTTCAGCGTGAAACAGAGATGTAGCACACTTTTTAAGTACTGTTTCCTGGCTACCTTAAGATGTCACTCTATATTTTAATTGTTGTGTTTAATCTTTCCGACTTGAAATCGTATAGGAATTTGTTATAAATGGTGTCCTAGGTGGTTGAGAATTGGATTTTACACGCTTTGAAGGATGGGTGGATTGCAATGGTAGATTAGGGAAAAGATTTGCAGGGAATCACGTAAGGAAGGCCGGTACGAATCCCGAAAGGCTAATCCGAGCAGCTCAAGAATTTTAGAAACACATTTTGAGTGGGTCCGCTAAAAACTAGCTCCATCCGCTATGTGTAGATGCTCGATCCAAACTTTTATTTTTTCTTTTTTCATCCGAGCAATTCAAAAATGAAAGTTTGGATCAAACATCCACACATATCGGATGGAGCCAGCAAGCCCACTCGAAATGTGTGTTTTTGAGCGGCTCAGATCAGCCGTTTGAGATCCGTACTCGGCCCCGTAGGGCCTTCCCTGCGTGATTCCCTGCAAATCCTCCTTGCACATATCATTTTTGGCCTTATATAACTTTGAATCTTCTGTTTTCTGATCGGCAAAAGAGAAGTTTTATCAAACTCGATAAGGGTACGTTGAGTATTCAATAAAACATTAAATGTAAATACCAAAAGGGACAAGTCCAAACACCTAAAATGCCAAGCCCAAACCCTAAACAAACATCCAACGGGTCAAACCCAAACCCAAAAAACCAAAGGACCCAAACCCTACCCAGCAAAACTTAGCCGCCCTAACACAAAACGCCATCAACTGAGCGGCTGCCACTGCGACCACCAGAAACTCCACCTAGTTACGCAACCACTAGGCCAACTGACCTAGTCATTTTGGCTTGTGGTTTGTCGGGAGTAATAATAGGAGTAGTAATAAAAAAAAATGAATGCCCAAAAGCGTAATTAGCACCAGGAGATGAAGACATAAAAACACAAAACCAGTGGCGCAAATGCCATTTCAAAGGCGCCCACAGTCTCAAATTTTCAAAAAGAGGAATTTACTCTTTTCTTTTTTTTTGACAAACAAGCAAATCTCATAAAATTAAAAAGGAAAATCCTAGGCACACGTTAAGGTTGAAAAAATATATTGAAATGTGTGAAAAGTGTATAGGGATATATGAAAGTGTATTAAAAAGTGTAAAATGTGTATTGGAGTGTGTTATTTTTATTTGTTTGTGTGCTAGCTTATTGTGTGCTCATTGGGCACACGTTAGCAAAACCCAAATTAAAAACATTACATATTGTCTATAGCTGCCTTGGCAAAATTTTGGACAGTAGTTACAATAGATCTAACTACTTTCGTACTCACTGTTGTGTCCCGAAACTTTCTACACAATTTTAATCCATTTAACTAATTTCTTTGAAGAAAATTTTTAAATTTCTTTACACAATTGGAAAAACTGAAATACTAAAATAAAATAAAAATTCATGGACGGAAGTTCGTTATTTTTAGACCAAAAAATATCACCACTTTCGTGGTGAATTTAAAGTTAGGTAGAGATGCGGTTTCTAACTCTGCAAGATTTGCAACCAACGATCCGGGCTACTGAATAACATACTTCGGGAATGGGAAATACACCGAAAAAGAGGAATAATGGTTACAAACTAGAAAGAATGTCAATGAGGATTAAAAAAAAAAAAGTGCGTGCTAGCTGAATTCTCAATAAATAAAAGAAATATAGCATCACTTTAATTGTTGTGTCTTAGGACAAGGTATTTGCAAGGAAAGTGATTTTCCCGTTCTCATTTTCAATAACCACATTCCATTTGTTTGTATTTAGTATGTACGATTACAAAGTGAACCTTATCCTTAACTCTCTATACATTGTTTTACAGAATGACGGATTATTATGCATATTGCAAAAACAAAATATCGAGCACAAAGTACATGAGGATCTTTATCGATCGCAATGTACATGAGAATCTAGATAGAAAGGGAAAACAAAAAAAAAGAAGGAGCATGAGAATCACACAAATATGAAATCGAAAAGAAGAGATGGGTGTGTCAAAAAAACAGTAGTAATACTCTAAAGCCTCGTTTGATTCGCGGACTAAAACAGATGGATTAATAGTCCTGTGATTGATAGTCCTGGACTATTTGTCCTGTGACTAATTTAATACTGAATCTCACCCAATCCCCTGTTTGATTCATGCAGGATTAACATTGGGATATCCCATCTTTTGCTCAATCCCATGTTTGGTTCCGTAAATTACATTCAGGATTAATTTCAACTCTCTCCCTCTCTCTCTCTCTCTCTCTCCCCAACAAATTAATTGAAAACATTGTTATTTTCAAATTAGGGATGAAAATTTGCTGCAGGAGTACTACATTTCAAGTGCGTAATATAGAAACTTTGCAGCAGGAGTACCATTTTATCTTTTTTTGCTTTTCATTTCTCTCAAGTGCGTAATGCAGAAACAAAAATCGAAATCTAAATCGGAAAAAATCAAAATAAAAATAAAAAAACATACGGAAGGGCAAAATGAAATCGGAAAAAGGAATCAAAAAACAAAAAACAAATCGCAAAAAATCGAAGACTGGAAGATGAAGAACTCAAGAAGGAAATCATTACCAGGATCGATTTCAAAAAAAAAAAAATCAGAGGTGTTTTTTTTTTTTTTTTTTTGTTGAAATTGCTTCAGGAGACATGGTGTAGAGAGAGGCGTAGAGGAGGTATGGTGTGGAGAGGGGCGGAGAGGAGGTATGGTGTGGAGAGGGGCACAGAGGTGGCCTGGTATGGATAGGGACGGAGGAAAACAAACGAAGAAGAAGAACAGATATGTCAATGGCATTTTTGAAATTACTGCATTTGGTCCTTCCGTGTTTTTGTAGGCCGGGATACAATAGTCCCACACCCCCAGGTATTACACAATATCATACGTATTGGACTAAAATTGTGCTGGGATTGTTAATCCCGTACGATTTTTCAGGAATCAAATAAGGGACTACGCGGGATTGGATACAAATAGTCCAATCTCAGGTACTTAATACCCGAATCAAACGAGGCCTAAAAAAAATAGGAAATGACTACAATACACACCCCTTATTTGGGTGTACCATATGCACCTATTGTGTGGTCCAGATTTTGCCACCTCATTAGCAATCGTAACATTTTTTTAGTTTTTCGTAACTTTTCAGCAATATGATTCGTAACATTTTGGTGTGTCTCGTAACTTTTATAAAAAAAATTCATAACTTTTACAAAAAAATCGTAACTTCTACAAAAAAATTCGCAAGTTTTGTAGGGGTGTGTATCATACAAACCCAAACAAGGGGTGTGTATTGTAGTCTTTTCCAAAAAAATAACATTGATGTAGATGACGGCCAGAGACGGTTTCTACTAAGAAGAGAATTTTTTTTCCAAAATATTTTACAAGGACGAGCCTATATAGTATTTTTCCCTTGCAGGAGCAACCACCCCTAATGACCCAAATATGAAATTGAAAAGAAGAGATGGGTGTGCTAATAAACAGTAGTAATACTCTAACAAAAATAACATTGCTGTAGATGACGGCCAAGGACGGAGTCAGGAATTTTACTACGCAAGAACGAATTTTTTTTTCTTCAAAATACGTTACTGACGAGCCTATATATATTTTTTTTTTTTCCTCCTAAGAAATGACTTAATCTACCCCCCCTCCGGCTCTATCCCTGATGGCAGCCTTGGGTGGGCTCAGTTTTGGAAAATGATTAGAATTATGTCTTGAAAAGGATATGTTTGAATCCATTCCTATTTCCGTGTGGGGGTTCTTTGAGTATCGAATAAGAGTAACGTGCAGTCAAATTGTTCTAGACACATTTCCGATTGAATTTGTATCAAGACATTTGTACTCGTGGCATAGCGTAAGTTTTTTTCAAAAAAGTATGTGGCGGCTCACAGCCGATTGGAAGCTTTAAGAGGTGTTACACACGCGCCATACCCCTACATCTTCCCCTCTTTTGGCCTTTCGGACGATTCTCCTCTCCTCCAGATGTAGGGCTGCAGACAAACCGAGCTGTTCACTAGCAGCTCGATGTGGCTCAGTTTATTAAGGCAAGGCAAGGGTTTGCTTGTAGTAATTCAGCTGAGCTCGAGCTCAATTAAACTTCGTTTAGTAATCCCCCATGCTTGAGTTTTAGGACGTTTGGTAGAACGAGTTCGGTAAAGTTTCATCTCAGCTCGCAAAACTCGACTCATATATACTTGGCGTTTAAGGAGGCTCATTAAGTAAATTACACTGGCTTGGCTCGTTAAGGACTCGACTCATTCTACCAATGAGCCGAGCTCAAGCTCAATCTTTGGCTGGTTTACTAAAACGAGCCGAACTTGGGTTCTACGGCTCGGCAGAACTAGCTAGGAGCAGAGAGCGTTCTCTCCTTTTTCGGCTGTACGGCTCGGCTAGTTTACACCGCAACCCGCATGACTCTCCTGGACTCGCCCTCTCTCCATCTCTTGTCCTTTTTCTTCTCGTTTGACCAACTCTTCTACCCTTCAGGTTCTACCAAAGTTAATAAGCTCTGGCCTGTAACTTTATCGACTTTTCACTCGAAGTTTCAAGAGTCTGCTCACAAAAAAGTTTCAAAAAGCTAAAAAATCCAATAACATTAAAAAATAAAATAAAAACTTAATTTTGTCGAAAGCTTAAAGACAAAAAAGCTACGAGAAACACACTGGCCTCTTAATTTGTTTGCCCCGTAACTTAATCCGAAAGTCATCCTAATTTCTAAAGCCTCAATCAAATATTTTTTACTACACTGGGTGATCCAAACTGTTTATTTGTACATTATATATTAATGAACTATGGTAGTAAAAAAATTTAACTTTATCGAACATTTGAAAAATACTTGAGCAAATCGTGTAAGTTGAATGGTCTTTGTAATTATAAAGTTAAAGCATCTGTTTAATTTATGCAGTATGTTCATGTATTTACCCTCGTTTGATCAAATTAATTTTTTCACAAATATTTTAAGGTGAGACATTCGAGATGAATGATTCAAATTATTGATATGAGTGAAGCAAGAGATGTAGAGAGAATAATTGGAAGATAATGGTATATATAGAGGTGAATTCAACCCATTTGATATAGACTACCAGGTGTTCGGGTCAATTTTCGCATACCTCGACTAGTTTTGGGAGACCAATTCAACCATCTTCTTTCGTGGGCTCTATTTAAAGACAGAACAAAGCTCTATATGTATAGATTAACCCCAAAAGAGTTGATAACGCCTACGAGATTTCAAACTTGAATCCCTAAATCTAAACCATGACCACTAGGATCACAATTTTTAAAGTGATTTTAAAAGTTCAGAATTGCCAATAGTTTAACAAATGCAAACCATTAATTTTAAGATGAACGATTAATATTGAATGGCGTAGGCCTCTTTCCGGTTGAAGCCGCCCGGGTCCTAGTTTTTTTCCCTTATCGACCCTTGGCATTGGACTGTAAATTACATATATAGATCAACCTTCTAGGATTTTGTCTTTTCACCTCTCCGAAGGGTCATACTCATATATTACTAATCACAAAGAAGCCAAGTCTAAGTAAGTAACAATTTTTCACCTTTTTACAAAGAGGTTTTCTTCCAACTTTATCTCGTTACTACCTTTGTTTCTAAAAAATGACCTGAGCACGATTATCGGACACAATACCAAACACAATTCCTTACATACACATTGAGTAATACTAGGAACACAATCATCCGGATACATTTATTATCTTCCTACTATTTTGGATGTTTCATACACATTTATTATTATACTATACGGGATCCGCATGTATGCGAGTGGTTATGTTCGGTTGTATCCGGATGATTTGTATTTTTATCATTTTTTTGGTTTCTAGTTGACAGTAATATCTTAAGAAATTATCTATCCCCTTTCCTGAAACCACTGCGCTCAATCCTTTCCTCCATAAAAACCTCTCCCCCCAAGGCCCCAACCCCTTAAATTCCCCATTTCCAACACACTTCCTATTAAACCTCCGTCTTATTCCTTAAAAACACACACACTATCTCTCTCTCTAGAAAGAAAGAAAGAAAGAAGAGAGAGAGAGAGAGAGAGAGAGAGTCCCATTAAAAAAGGAACAGAAACCCGATGAGGACAAGTTGTAACGCCTGCAGGGTCCTCCGGAAAGGATGCAGCGACGACTGCAGCCTCAGTCCATGCCTTCACTGGATCAAATCCTCTCAATCCCAATCCAACGCCACCATCTTCCTCGCCAAATTCTACGGCCGCGCCGGCCTCCTCAACCTCATCAATGCCGGCCCCGTTCACCTCCGCCCCGGTTCGTATATTTATATACACCAACCTTCCTCTCTCTACATCTAAATATACACGTATACGTCCATTTATTGACTCTAAATCTCTTGTACCAAAAAAGCTTCTGTTAGCTCTGTTTTTGTGCAATTTCAGTCACAGGATTTGAAACAGACGTCCACCGGGGTCAATTCTGCGACTGAAATTGCATAGGAACAGTGGTATATAGACAAATTTAATTTAACAAAATTGTTTTTAAAAATATTTCTTCATGTTAATTTGGTTTCCTCATGTTTCGTTTCTTATATCTTCTATTTGTGATAAATCCACAGCGATTTTTCGGTCACTGCTATACGAGGCATGTGGAAGGATCATCAACCCGGTGTCCGGGTCAGTCGGGTTGTTATGCTCCAGCAATTGGGACAAATGCCAAGCCGCCGTCGATTCAGTCCTCAACGGCTCGCCTCTCAAGCAAGTCGATGAATCTACGGCGGCGGCTCGGCCTATTATGCTTCTCAAGGGGTGCGACATACGCCACCTCACCAAGGACCCGAGTGAGATCAACCGGGTCCAGAGACGGACCCGGTTCAAGCGCTCGGGCGGGCGCGGCTGCAGCAACAGCAGACTCGTGTCAGTCGACGACCTGACAGCCGAGCCGACTCGGTTCTCGGTATCCGGGTGGGTGGGTAACTACTCGGAGGAGAAGCATGGGGACCCGAGTCATGACTCGTCCACCTTGTTCTCTGTTGAAACCGTTGAGGCTTCGCTGCCGAATCGGGTTGTGAAAGAAGAGAGCCAAGTTGAGGAGAGTGTGGTGGAATTGGAGCTTCGTTTGGGTTTGAATCCGGTGTTACGCGAGCAGCTGCCTAAGGTGGAGGAGCAGCAGACAGTCATTGATATCTCTGATGGTGACGCATAAGATCAAGCTGTGGGTCCAGTTGAACTGTTTTGGGTTGTAGTAGGAGTATTTTCCGTTTAGTCCTGTATTTCATTTTTTTTTTTTTTTTTTTTTTTTTTTTTTGAAATAGTTTTGTGGGATGTGTTTTGGAGTATATTCAGCAGCATAGAAGAGATGGTTCTCAAAGAGGATATACATACATGATGGTGTTATAAAAATATATGCTGTTTTGACTGTCATTTTTTTTTTTTGGTACTTCGGAAATGCATTACGAAATTAAACAAGAGTTACAAACTGCATCAGATTTGCAGTAGCGTTGGTACCAAAATACCAGGGATAAACAAGACTTAAATTAAACAACATAGCTGATTGGAGGAAATAAAAGGTAACTAGTCAAGGAATTGATGGAGGTTGAGGCTATCTCTGAGCATGTACTCCCTGATTCCCAGGGGAGGGGAGTTTATCACCACCAGTTCTTCCATTTGTTCTGCTCCAGCCCTTGCGTGAAAATGCACATTCATTTGCTCCACGGTAGATATGGGTGAGAAAAGTACTTTCCATCGTTAATTATGTTCTTTGTGGGGGTGGGTTGTGTTTGCGCCTTCATTAAAGAGAATCACCGCCGTTTGTGAGTCTGATTCAATCTGGACGTCGTATAGTCCTCTCTCCAATATAATAGTTAATCCCCTGTAGATGCTCCATAGTTCTGTCTCCAAACTCGAGGACGCCATCATTCTCCCAAAGTATCCCAGCTCCCACTCACCTCTTTCGTTTCTGAATATTCCTCCGAAACCTGCTTTCCCACTTGATTCATACCAACAGCCATCTGTGTTTAATTTGAGATTTCCTACATTTGGAGCATACCAGAGTGTCATTCGGTTCTTAGCAGGGCCAGAGACCAAGGGGGATTTGAAAGCTTCCACGATTTCGAGAGCGTATGTGCTTAAAATTCTGGAACTAACTTCTGGAATCATGACTATGTTATCAAAACTTTTTTTGTTTCTATCCTTCCAGATTTGCCACAAAATAGCACAAAAAAGTATGTTCCAGGGAATTTCTCGTGAAATACGTAGAGTTTTACTCCTTTTCAAGTTGTGAGAAATCCAGTCAATTGTGGAGCTTTCAAAACCTTCTCTCATGGCTCTGCCCATACTGAATTTGTCCCAAAGTTGAATAGCTTTGGGACAAATCCGAAATAGATGGTTGATGGTTTCAGGAGAACCATTACATCTCGGACATAAATCCGAGTTTGTCATACCTCTCCTGGCACGCAAATCATTAGTTGGGAGTTTATTATGGAAAATGAGCCAAATGAAAGTTTTAAATTTTTGGGGAACTTTCATTTTCCAAAACCAACTCCAACCTTTCAAATCATTACCATCAGTATTGATCATGTCATAAGCAAAGGATGCAGTGCAAGTACCATTGGGAGAATCTCCCCAAGATGGATGATCCGTAACCTGGGAATAACTAGGAAGGATAATGTTCATGATATCATTACAAGTCCCTTCATTCACAATATGATCAATAGGACTGAGTTTCCATGTGCCATTCTCAATAATGGTGTTGACCTTAACATGATTTTCAGTGTGGGTTCCCGGGTATTTAAAAGCAAGAGGTCCATCCCCACACCACCAATCTTTCCAGAGGTCCACACTCTTGCCATTTCCAATGGTCCATTTTGTGCCTTTCTCAAGAAAATGTCTAATATGCATTATGCTACGCCAAGTGTGTGAAGCATTACGCTCAACTGGCCAGGATTGGATAGTATGCTGCCTTAGATACTTGTCACGGAGGATGGTGACCCATAAATTATTATCGTTAGTCATGAGGATTGTGAGGTACTTGATCTAAGTTCAATTGATACTACGGTTTTTGACCAGTGGACATCATATACTCTCATGTATTTGAGGAGAATTTAAATTCATTAAGTACAACTAATAATACCGACTGAAAAGTTTAATTTGCATGGTTTTATTTGTAGAACACCACAAGTGGATCATATATGAGAAGAGTCAAATTCACTTGACATCGATGAATAAGATCGAAAAAAATATTTGTAAATAGCGGTGGGAATTTTCAACTCGAAGTTAGCAGGTTAGAGTCAGCAATTTCTGACACGAAACACGAATATGACACGACACGATAACATGAAAAAGTTAACAGGTTGGATTAGGATTTGAGATAATTTTGACACGAACATGAGATGGCATGACACGAAAACGACATGACGCGGGGTGAGAAATTATGAAAGGACACAATAACATGACAAGAACCCGACATGAAGTTAGCTGGTTAGGAATCGGCTATTTTTGACACATAACACGAATATGACACGACACGATAACACGAAAAGCAAAACAAGTCGGGTTAGGATTAAGAGAATTCTGACATGAATACCAGATGACACGACGTACACAAATACGACACGATACGAAGCCCATCCCTACCTACAATTTAACAATTTCAATAAATGTTTTGAACTTAGAGATTAGGTATGATTTAAATAGTTTTTCACTTTTTTGGAGGCCAAAAGTGAAAATGAAAGTTGAGACCTTTTTTGTTGGACTATTATAAAAGTACCAAAGTAGGAGAAGTTCCAAAATTCATAAATTTTTGAAAGGCCTAAAACGATGGCACCTCGAGCTTTAACTCAGAGTCGACTTTGCTAATACAATGATGAAATGCGTAACAGGGTATAGAATTTTAGTAAAGTAGAAGGTGGGCCAGGGGAGTTATGATGATGAAGAGGATATGGCCAAAAACGGACGGGGGGGGATAGCTAGGAATCCAAATCTGTTGGGGTGCTAATTTGGAGGGGGGGAGAGAAAAGCCTGCAGGGAATGCGCAAGCAAGTGCACGTGAAGAGCATGCAGCGGGGGCGTGCATGTGGTGAGTTTTTGGCTGCACAGCCCAAGTTTGTCTTTTGGAGTTTCAGCTGCTTTGTTGGTAGAGAGACATGGTGGTGTTAAGTTTGTCTTTTTGGACTACTATGATATTATTGATATCTTCCAAAGTACTGCAAAAAGTCCCAACGAAATGTGAGCTTCAATTGGATTGAACCAAATAGATTGATACGAACTTTCAGGGCTCTTTGGCCTAACTTATTTGTGATTTTTTCGCATGATTTTATGATTGTCTTTCACTAATTTTTACTATAATAATTGGAACAATCGAAAGAGTATAAAATTATAAAATAAAATAAAAAAAGTTTAAAAAATTTAGTATATGACGACGAAAAAAGACATGAGCAAAAAGTAACCATAGTCCCAACGAAACTTGAGCTAAAATTGGATTGACTCAAATATTTGAGGTTTAGATTGATACAAACATATATGCATGCAGGGGCTAATTAATTTGGCCTAACTCATTTGTGATTTCTTGGTCTTTACTAATTTTACTAAAGATTTGAGCCAATTTTTTACGGAGGAATAGAAAGAGTATAGAATTATAGACAAAAGTTAAAAAAATAATAATAATATAAGACGACGAAAAAGTCACGAGCATAACAGTAGTATGAATATTCTAGTCTACCAATTAGTTCTAAAACAAAATGCATATATTATTATTTATTTATTTTGGCTTGTTACTGCTTAGAAGGAAGAATGTCCAAAGATAAGAAAAACTTGTATTAATGTTTTTGCACAATTTTTAAATCTACCTTTTCGGATTACACTCATCTAATTTGTATCTGCAAATCAAATGGCTTCAAAGAATTGGAAACAACAAGCCATCTTTGGTGTCTTAAAGAATCTAAGACGACATTGCCATTTCTAGGTATGGCTCGGCCGCCAGGCTCCGGCCCTCCTTAATCACGAATTCGGGAGAGGTGTTGTGCGGTACATGTTGTGCGTCGTGTTGTGCGGCAAAACGACGTAGTTTTGTTCATTTTTTTGATACACTTCAATAGGCCCTGTTTGGAGAGTTAATTTTGAGGTTCAATTTTAGGGTTCAATTTTAGGGGATTTAGGCTCTTTGGGGTAGGATATAGTTGGGTTTAGGCACTTTGGGTTTAGGGTTTAAGCACTTTGTAGTGACTTTTTCCTTCTTCCAAACAAGGTCTTTGGAAGCTTCAGAGGTGTGCCAAAAACTACGTCGTTTTACCGCACAACATGGCGCACAACACCTGTCGCACAACACCCACCCCGGATCCCTTAATCACACCCGAACATGATGTATTAATGACACCATATCAACGCACGCACCGTAACTGTTTCTTGCATAAAATCCGGTCTCCTTTTTCTACGTGTATCTTTGTTACTTGTTTATAAAATTGGCACAAGCCTAACACACGCCAAAAAACTTTATTAGATTAAAAAACAGAAATCAACTACGTTATCAATGACTAAATGGAAGTTCATTGCTCTTAGACCTCCTTAATCAGAGCAGATAGTATTATTATATTAGTCCTTTTTTTGTGGTCCAGCTAAGTTTAAAAATTAATTAAAAACAAAAGATGCCTTCATGAATAAAATATCTCGTTTATTAATGGGGTTTTTTTATATTAATTCCCTGGTCTTACGAAGATGGAATACAATTTGGTTTTTGCTCAGTTCTTTTTTTACTCATCAAAGGTAAAATCATGGCATCAATTCTAGGTCTATACTTGGAGTGTGGAGCCCTATGATGTCCAATTTAATTTAAACCAAAGACATGATTGGCCCATAAATGTGAACACAACAGATGCCTTATGCTAATAGAATGCAAAAATAAAACCATATGGAAGCTCCCAAAAGAATTTCCAAAGTGTCACCTCATCCCAATTCAAATCAATTTCTTCAACAGTTTTTATAAGTTCATTTCATACGGTTTTCCGATCGAATCATGAAAACCAGAGAAAAATATCATTTACAACTAGTCTAGTGGCCGGAGAGGTTACTTCGAGTTGTCGCTTTTTTTTAAAGATGAAAAACTTTACATTAATCTTGAAAAGAACAAGACTAAAATGGGCAAGAAAATGTAACAAGCACAGTTACCAAAACAAGACCCAACTCCAAAGGCATAAATCCCAACACCCGTGGGTCAAAACCCAGATACAATAATTAAGCATAAAAACAATCCATGGGTCAAACCCAGAAAACAACAAAAAGCACAAATGGGTCAAGCCCAATAAACAACCAACCCAAGATGCAACTGGCAACCACCCGCAGCCACCACCACCTCTCCCGAGAACACGTCTCCACCATCGCTGTTAAGCACACCGGATTTATCCCATAGACGAACCCGTAGGGAGAAACACCACCGTCGACCGTTTGAACACCACCACGACGTTAGGAAAAACCAAAAACACCCAAGAGTGAGATCAGCGGGAGAACAAACAAGAGGCCGGCGACAATCATGACCAAGGGAGAGAGCGATGACGAACAGATCCAGCAAACCACGTAGCATAGCCAACAACAAATAGATATAAGCAACCCACGCAGCCGTGAAGCGGCTGAACGCCGTAACGCAGGCCCGCCGGGAGAGAAGGCCATAGCCACTCACCAACCAAAGCACGACGACGTGAGAAAACCAAACCAGCAATGTCGCCAACCGGCCGATCGAACACCGGTGCATCCCACGACCACAACCTGTAAAGAGAGAGAGAGAGAGAGAGAGAGAGAGAGAGAGAGAGAGAGAAGAGGAGAAAAGGGCAGAAAAATGGAGAAGGGTAGATGGATCGGAGAGAAGGAGATAGCAGAAACGGAGAGAAGGAGGGAGCAGAAAAAACGAAAATGGGCAGAGAGAAACGGAGAGAAGAGAGCAGGGGGAAGAGAAGGAAAGAAGGAGAGAACAGAGAGATCGAAGAAAGGGAGCCCGGACAGCGGAGGCGGCGGCTAGGTCTGGTTTCGGTAAAGGTGAGAGAGAGAGGGGCGGCTAGGTCTACATGTTGCGCTATCCCAAAATATATATATTTTTTTTTTTTTATCGGCCCCAAATTAACATATTGTTTGTTTGAAGAACTTTTCCGTCTTAGAGCATCTCCAACAATAACTCTCCAAAAAAGTTCGTGAACAGTGCACATATCTAGTATAATTAGACTTTTTTTTTTCTTTCTATCAACACTCTTTATTTTACTTACTTTCTATTAAAATATTAATATTTATTGAGAGAGAGACATGTGTCAACAAATTGGCCAAAAGGGGGAGGAGAGAGAAAATGTTCATCAATAGGTAGTGAATTGTGCCTCTTCAAAAGTAGGGGTATTTGTTCAGACACTGTTCATCAAGACATTTTAGGGAAATGTTTATCTGAGACCCTGGAGGATTGATTTGAAGTTTGGCTCTCTATTATAGCTAAATGTATCAATATAGGGAGTCTGTTGGGCTTGCCCTTAAGTAAATTTGTTTTACAGTTAATTGTCATCTATTTACACTGTTGTAAGCAGGTGACTAAAGCCATTTAAATGCAATTAATTCCTTGTTTTAGCTTCAACTATTTTATTTACATGAATAAATGGACAAGTGGAGACGTAACAACCACCACTAAATTTTTAATTCATTTCACGCATTATTTTAAACTCCATCAATAGGTTTATTTGATGGCAATTTTTTTTTTAATGTACAAACAAGAAATTTATTCTAACTCAACTTAACAACACCGCACATCTCTAAAAGAACTTGAACCCTGACCACCACTAAAGAAGGCATTGGGTCATGCGATTGAGCTTAGAGTTTGCAGGCGTTTGATGGCAGTTTTGACTTCTCAATCTTTTCCTTTTCAAGAGGGTATGTGCTTGCCACACGCCTAGGGTTTAAATATTGGATTAACCAATGATATAGCATGACTGAGCACCACTCTTTAATTACTTAGAGCAATGCGCACCATTCTTTAATAGCAATGCTACGTATAGAGGGGTTGAATGGGTCGGGCAAGTACGGGCACGGTATGTTTAGCCTCGGCACGGCACGGTATGTTGTATTCACCCCTCTAGGACATTTATTGCTTACGGCTTATTTCAGATACACGTGAGATTATTCAACTAAAAAGTGTCATTTAGCAGTTCTTCATGAAAAACGAGCATGTGTGGTCTCCAAAAAATTCATTGCTAATTTTTTGGCCCAGCAATTAGGAATGAATTTTTAGAGGCCGCACGTGCTTATTTTCGCTATTTTTGAATAGGGAAAATTTTGAAAAATGACGAAAAATTATTTGACTCAATTAAATATATGTATATCTTTGCGAATTGATATGAAGTGTGGTGAAATCTGGGACGCTGGGAATCTACTGTTCATGGCCCATGGGGCGTGCCGTAGGAGCTCATGGGCTACTGTGTAAAACATTATCCATTTGATGGAGCGGCTCATTGGTTCTTTTTGGATCTTTTATGAGTTCTGACAGCCCATTACTACCGTCCCACTATAGGCCCATTCAGTTGCACGAAAATGATCTGCCCGTTCAGTGGTAGAGGGTCCAATTAAGGTACTCCCTAGTCCCTCCGTTCCAAAATAATAGTCCCACTTTCTCTCTCTTTTACTTGGTGTGAAAAAAAATTGAAAAATGATATACGGAAGTACTTAATTTTCTTATTTGAAAAATGGAAAGAGAGAGAAAGTGGGACTATTATTTTGAAACGGAGGGAGTATCTTTTTTATTTTTCTAGTGTTATCAATGTATTGGTAGATTGACACCACAATATTCCTAGAGAAATGATTTTGGCACTCCAAAATTTGATAATCACCCTCTTAATGTGGACCTTCCATAACCCAAGCTCTTAAGCGAAAAACAAGCCTTCTCTTGCTGCCATTTCTTCAATCATCGCACGCTCCATGATATTATTTACAATGGAAAATGTTTGTTTCATGTACAGTTTTTCTAGACTCTATCAAACCCTTCTTTAAATGAATTGCTCAGTTGCTCTAAATGAACCGCATCAAAGTCAATTTTAACCTAGCCATTACAAGGCTTCCTCTGTTTAAACACCCGTCTCTTTGGAATCGCATCGAGGCAATACTCTTTAAAGGGAGTGCATTTATAAGAAAAGGGGTGTGAAAATCATTTTCTTAATTTAGAACTAATTAAACAATATTTTGAGGAAAAAATGTACAGAACTTTTTTTGATAACATGCTGCACTAGAATACAAAAGGAGTCCATAAAGTGCACATGTAAATCATTAGCGTTTCAGTGTCCTTCAAGGGGCAATAATGTTACATATACAATTTGCAATCACACTCGCATTACCTGTGAGGTGTGTGACCTTACATAACTGTGGACCCGGGGTGCTGGCAGGAACGGTGTCAGAAATTTTACTTCATAGGCGCATTCTCTGTGCTTGTAGCTAGGTTTTTTTTACTGGCATGAGTAATGTTAGTCTGTCTGGGTCCCAAACTCAATGAGAGTGTGTAAGACTTTGTTTAGTGTCATGTGTTTGGTCGCGTTTAGTGTTTTCCATGTAAAAGGAGACCATACTTAATGTAAATCTTAATCGTATATTTGGGTTTTTTTTATAAGAAATTTTGGTCACTCACAAAACTCTCAAAATTAGGGGCACCCCAAGAATTTTAAGTGGTAGGCTTAACTAGGGGTCTTTTGTAGCCCAAAAAAAAATATAAAAAGGCTCAATGTGATCCAAAATAAAAAGGCCCAAGAAAAATAAAAAGGCACAAACAAAAGATTATTTTATGAGCTTTGTCAGGTTCAATATGGTTTTGTTTAATTGGGTTTTGTTTAATAGGATTTTGCTTAGCTTATATTAGATATAAACAATCATTTTGGGTCCCAAATGGACTTATTTTTTTGTGCTAAAAATTGATTATTCTTCATATGTCCTTACTAAAAACCAATTCTTTTATGTTACATTTGGCAAATGAAACACAACACGAGTTATATTTAAATGACACTCGTGCGTTGTATATATTTTGAGACTTTGTGTTTTGGCTTTTCTGTTATTATATAATGATTAGTAGAATTTTATATATATAGTTTTTCATTTCTCATATTGTGATTGTTGCTGAAAAAATTATTTAGGCGTTATACTCTTAGGGCACATTTTTTAAGCTAGGTCTAGGGTCTACGTACTCCAAACCCTTGAGCCGGCTTTGTTCACACTTGGGCAAAGACAGCTGACTTTGGAAGTGGAACACGCACCAGATTAAGATACTTTCTCATGGCATCAATAGTCCAATATGGTTTGAAATGCAAATGCACAATTTGAGAGTGAGAAAGAGAGGAATATTGCTCCATCACACCACACAACTATCGTAGAGACTCCACCGAACGTACGTCGAGACCAAGACCATAGCTAATGTCCCACTATGCATGGGTAGTGTCAGAACTTAAGAGTGTATTTACTATTTAGCCCCAATAGAAAGGGGGAGAGAGAAAGAGGGGTCTACAAATGCGACGAAGAGTCATTTTCAATGCCCATGAATTCCACAAACGTTCAAACTCGTGAGTTGCTTTCTTCTCTGCAAAGTTGGATATTTGCAATACAAGCACGGAGTCTTGTGTCTATCCAATCCCATTTACTTCTTCCTATTTCTCCAGTGAAACTATCTCCAAATGCTGTATTTTGCATCTTTTTTCACAGACTTCCTCGTTTTACCCAGCGCCCGTATTTGGTTGGAGGACTAGCTTGGAGCCATTTTTTGAGGGACTGGATCGGATCGGATTAAAGAACACTCTTTTGACGTGTTTGTTATCAAAGAAAGGGGACTAACCGATTGTTTCAAAGGTTGGACTATACAACTTCATACACACTATCAAACAAGCCATTAGGGGTGCTTTGGCAAAAAGCCAGAAAACTAGTTTTTTGGTTTTTTTGTTGTTTTTATTAAAAAAAATTACATTTATTATTTTAGCGTCAAGTTTTTGTGGTTTATTGATTTGTCTTAACGAGTGGAATCCAAAAAGTATGAAATTATGGTCAAAAATAATTTTTTTTTAATAAAAAAAAATAAACCAATATCTTACCTCTAAAGTCAATAGTTTGCATTAAAAAATGGGTTATTTACCTAGAGACCCCATAAACTATACCTCATTTTCACGGACACCCCCTAAACTAATTTTGCCACAATCAGACCCCTCATCTATCTAAAACTTCTTTAGCCCTAACTCCGTAGTCGGAATTTAGTGAATGACCTATTTGCCCTTAATTATATCAACTCTAAGATTACCACCATCCATTAATAAATCTCAGTCCTCCATTAAAATCTAGACTCTCTCTCTCTCTCTCTCTCTCTCTATCTATCTCTCCCTCTACCTTCTATCTGCAACTAAGTCTCTGTTTTTTCGGTCATCAGATTCAAGAAAATTTTACCAATTAAACGATTATTGCAAAGGCTTTTTCCAAATGCACCAAGAAAATTTTACCAATTAAACATAATATATTTTCCTCCTTTAGAGATTTTGCATAGATACGATAATGGTTCTGTCAAATAAAAGTTTTAAGATTGATTTGAGCAGAGAAAGCTCAAACCCAAATGTTATGTTACATTCCTAAGGCTGAGCACAAGCTCGATTGTGCAGCTGTGGTAGATAGAGGTGGAAAGTTAGAGGGTTTGAATCGTTTGATGAATATGATGGAGGGAGGATGTAGGGCAGTGGAGATGGAGGGATCCTGACATTATTGCGAAGATTTCGTTGGCAAATACGAAGATGCACAGAAAGTGTATGCCAACGAAGATGTATAGAGAGTCAGGGTTGATTTTCAATGAAGCACTGAGATCCTCTTATGGACACGTGGCATTTTAAAATAATGGAGACAGAAGATTGGGACAAAAGATCCCAAGCCAAAGAAACCCACCTCGACTTTCTCTTTAGGACACATACATACATTACTCTTCAAAAAGTCTCCCTCTAAATCAAAGCTCACAAGGAAATCAAGCACTACCACTCTTAGATTCTTCAAACTGGCAATCGACAATCAAGACATCGTTGTCCTTGAAATCAAACCCAAGACAGGCGAATCATGGCAGGCTCACTTACCTTTTTTTTTTTCCGATACATTTTCCCTCACTTTCTCTTATTATCTCAGATTTTTGTTTGTGTTTGGGATTGCTCTTAAATTTTTTGGGTTAACTCTTCTCTTGCATTTTCTATAAAATTCTCTAATTTTCCCTCATTAAGGGGAAAATGGGAGGGAAAGTGTGTTTTTTAATTTTGTATTTTTTTGAGAAAATATAAACATGTCATAGATATGAAATAAAAGAGTACATCCACAAGTATCCACAAATTACAGCCCAACCAAACACATCTAAAAAACACCACAAAACCTAGCAACTAACACAGTACAAACCAACATGCACACAAACCAGCAAGACAAGTAGCCACACCAATAAACTCGAAGGCAGAAAACATAGTCCAAACAACAACGCTAGATGCATTGAGAAGACCTGCGGAACAAAGTTATGAGCACAAGAACGAAATAACTCAACTAAGTGCACGACGCTGGGAACGACGACAAAAATGAGGATTAGCTTCGATAACCCTCTCCCGCTTTCTCTTGCTCCGCATGGAATGTTGCCTTGCCTTATCAGCGACACTATTGTCTTGCACACTAGAAACCTTATTTTCCTTTCGCATGCCAGGTTCCACTATCCTTTTTATTCCCCAAATGCCAAGGTCCCAAAGCGGTGTCTTAAAATTCGCCGCTAACATTATACCGTTTGCTATATATAGCACCTAGCCGGAGATTGCCTCGAGCCCTCCAACTGATGATGCCAAAGACATACAATCCTCTTTACCCTCAAACGCAGTATCCCTGAAATATGATCCGCGCGTTCAGGCGTTGACTGAGGAACAAGGGAAACACATGCGCAATCACCATCTCATTGTGTTCTTGACACGAAATATCCATGAGGGAAGCACGAAACGTGTGGGCAACTCTGAATTGCTAGTATCAAATGAATCTTCTATTGCAGCCATAGCCACACCATCTTGTTGGACAATAGGAACATCCGCCCGAGTCAAATGGTTGGAGGGAAAGTGTGTATTATGTATACATATTTATGTAACTAGGCCAGGGCAAATATAAGGGAGGGCAATATTGGGAGGAAAATATACATTTCGCCTAGGTCACGTTAAATTATTAATGGAAATGGACGAAATGCTAACAGAATGGGTGCACGGAAAAGTTTTAGATAGATGATGAGGTATGGTTGGAGGCGAAACTAGTTTAGGGGATGTTCGTGAAAAGAGGTATAGTTTAAAGGATGTCTAGGTAAATAACCATAAAAGAATAGTCAATTTGTAACTTCTTTCATTTTCCGAAACTATCCTCCTCTTAAATCATAATGCTAATGAAAAATTGAAAAACAAACCTAAAGAAGTAATTCGCTTTTTTCTATAAAAAGAATCATCTTTTGATTGAGATTTGAACTCTTCAATTATATATATACTTCGAAAATTTCAACTCTGGTAAAAGTACTCAAGAAACAAGTGTAATATCCTCTTTTCACAGAGGAAATCATGAGTAACAAGACCAAAATAATTGCAACGTCTAAAGATATTATTGCTCAACAACAAGTCCACAACACGTGAGAGGAACATTTTTGTGAGATTGAGAAAGAGGGGACCTCAAATAAAAGTTTTGAACTTTTAGGCAAAGTATAATGCAACAAGTGCCAATCCAACAAAAGTGTCTGTTCTTTCCATTAATTGGGGGATAAAAACTGTTGACAATTTGATCCAAGGAAGACTATTCATTCTCATCCTCAGCAAAATGGGGGCCCATTAGAAATCCATTTGATTGGAAAGGCAGCCAATCACACTTGAATATCTAGGATGAGCTTTTCGAACTCAACCAATAGGATAACAGATAACAAGGTGGGTCCCAAAAGTTCCATCCTCTGGTGAAAACTCCCAAAAAGTGCATCCGACTGGAGCAATCACACTCCAATTAGACTGTAAAAGTGCACCAAGTGGGCCCAACCGACCCCAGAAGAATTGTTAATTTCACTTTCACACCCTCCAATCTGTTCATAAACTGCAACACCCAACAATTCTTTGCAAACCATTTTGCCCAAAAATTCGCTTTTCTTGATTTGGGTTTGATCAGAAAACAATCTTCAATTGTGTTCATGATTTCCAAAAGAAAGCAAGCCAACGCCGTGGGCGGCAAAACAGCCAGAGCCTGCGACGGTTGCGTGTGCAAACGTGCTCGGTGGTTCTGCGCTGCCGACGATGCTTTCTTGTGCCAATCTTGTGACCTTTCCATACACTTGGCGAACCCGTTGGCCTGTAGGCACGAAAGGGTTCTCCTCAAAACATCGTCGCTAAAGCCATCACACGAGTCAACCGGTGAACCCTCTTGGCATGGAGGGTTCACTAAACGGGCTCGAACACCAAGAAATGGAAAAAATTCCATTCGCAAACTTAAAAATCCTGAAAGGGCAACGCATAATTCGGATACTCTCGTGCCGGATTTGAGCAGCGAGCAGACTTCAAATGAAGACAACGAAGAACAAAGTTCTTCTTATCGGGTACCTATATCCGATCAATTCGTCGACAATTCAAGTGAAATTGGGCATGGTGGGAGTGATTTAAGCGGGGTTTTCCTTCCTTCTGAAATCGAATTATCCGAGTTTGCAGCCGATGTGGAGAGCTTGCTTGGAAAAGGGTTCGAAGAGGAGTCATTCGATATGGAAGCACTTGGGATTTTTGATTGGGAAAAGAAGGATTCAAGAATCAAAGTAGAGGATGAAGAAGGGATGAATTCCATCATCATGGGTAATTACGTTGATACGGAGGTTGACATGGAGAAAGAATTACCGTTGGAATTCAATTTCGATTTCGACGAGGAAGAGAACGAGATGGGCGATGGAGGGAGAGTCAAGGAGGAGAGTGAAGAAGGTAAAACAGGAGAAGTGATGAGGAGGAAGAAGAAGGAGAAGGTATTGTTGTTGAGCCTTGATTATGAAGGAATTATTGCCGCGTGGGCTGACCAGAAGTCGCCGTGGACTACCGGTGATCGGCCGGAGCTCCAGCCTGGCGAGTGTTGGCCTGACTGCTTGGTATGTTTTCCTTTCCCATGCCCCCTTTTGGTTCCATAATTGCTCAAGTTGTATTCCAAGACGCTTGTAGGTTAGTAGGGTGCAAACGAACCGAGTCAAACCGAGCTTTATATGAGTTCGACCTCGGCTCATTCGTAAACAAGCCGAGTCAGTATAATTTACTTAACTAGTCTTTTTAAACAAGCTGAGCTTTTGCGAGCCGAACTGAGCCGAGCTTTACCGAGTTATTTCCTAAACGAGCCTAAAGCTCGAGCTCAGCTTGATTACTAAACGAACGAAGTCGAGCCACGAGTTGCAGCTTGCAGGTCAGTTCGTTTGCAACCCTATTTAGTACGTTAGGTTAGTACGATTGGAGATTCATTAGTGCTTGTGTGTATAAACCCGAACCCCAAATCTCAAATTAAAATCTAGGTATGTAAACAATCTAAATTAAGCACAAGTTCTACATTAGATTGTACTATGTGAATCTTGAATTTTACATGAAATTCGTAGACGACGAAAGACAAAAAAAAAAGGGTGAATAACTGTTCAGAGAGAAATGGGGCAACAATTTCCGAAGTCATGGAGAGGTTTTTGGAAATTCCCCATCACATGATAAGGAAAATTAGGGAAATGTAGCTGGGAGTTGTCGAGTTTAGTCACCCAACTTCTCTTTCAACGTTCCAAATACCTTCACAAATAAAAGATCCAAACTTTGTGATTGACGAAGCAGTGACATTTTTTCAAAGAACTGACCTGGTTTAATTAGCCCTTCTTGCTTCGGAAAGGATGAAATTAAACAAAACTTGCTTTATGATTTCATTTCATTTCATATAGATGTTTTTGAACTTTTTGTCTGCTTGTGGAGCGTACTCTTGGAATCACCTTACCTCACGTGTAAACATGCAAAAGCTGTGAAAGCCTAAGAGGGGCTGTATTAGGGGTGTAAACGAGCCAAGTCAAGCTGAGCTTTGTAGAGCTCCCGACTCGTTTAGTAAACGAGCCAAAAATCGAACTCGAGGTTGGCTCATTTGTAAATGAGCCGAGTCAAGATAATTTACATAACGAGCCTTCTTCAATGAACCGATCTGATGTAAACAAGCCGAGCTTTACCGAGCTCGTTTAAAATTCGAGCCCGAGCTTGGCTCGATTACTAAACTAGACAAGCCACGAACTGCTAGCAAGCAGCTCGGTTCGTTTGCAACCCTATTTATATAGGAATTACGCTGAGGTATGAGCAAGCTGGCCCAGGACACCCTGCATTACCGAGACAAAATATAGGAATGGATAATGAAGGATCAACTATTAGTAGTTGCACCTAATACCCCTTCTCGATATGAACAAATGGGCCATTGCCTTAGTTGCGATGTACATATAGACAACAACATCCAGCACTCCACCAGAACATCTTATCAATCATCTAATAAACGTCGTCGCTACAACATTATTTTAGTGGAGAATTCGGATTAAAACATGCGAAAAATCAGCATTTCAATATTGACACAGACTTGTGTTTATGCAAAATTTTCAGGGGAGTTGCGGAACAATCCACCATCCACATGGAGTTTTAGGAGCAATTGGTGTACACACAGCAATGGGTGACGGAGGGAGAGAAGCAAGAGTATCGAGGTACAGAGAAAAACGACGTAATAGGTTGTTCTCAAAGAAGATAAGATATGAGGTTCGGAAATTGAATGCAGAGAAGAGGCCCCGAATGAAAGGAAGGTTCGTCAAGAGGGCTGATTTTGCATGCTGTTGAATCAAACTCGGGAGCCTAGTCACGAAATCCTCTTAGTAGTTCAATTGAGATGTGATTCAAAGATCACGCTCGCACTCCCGCTCCTGCTTGCTCACGCACACGCAGATTATGGTGACTTATCTCGGGAGTACCTAAGTAATAAGGACGATGCAAGGAGATGAATATTTTACTGGCAAAATTCACATAGAATGATGTTGGTTTCACTTTTTTTGGCAGTTATGTTGTTGTAACCCATAGTAATGGGTTTTTCTTTTTTCTGCCACTGAATTTCTGTAAAGAAGCTACTAACATCATTCTGTTTGAATTGCTCCATATGAAATATTCTGTCTGTACAGCATAGTTACCTCAATAAAACCTAGTCTTATTGTTCAATTCTTGAGAAAATAAATCTTTTTAAGGGTGTGCTATACGATAAAAAGTGTCGAAAGTGCGTAAATGTTTTGGTAAGAGGCAAGCGAGATCAGAATCGGGCAAGCATGAAAGATCGGGTTTCTCCCCGGTTTCCAAGGTCCGTCAGTATAGATCGTAGAATTCCAACTGTAGCTGAAAAATAACTTATTGTTTTGAGCGATTCTGATTTATTTGGAAATATCAAGAACAGAGAGAGAAAAAAAGACTGGTAACATAATTTCAGTTCTGCCTATAATAGGCAGCAAAAGAATGAAAGAAAAAGGGACCAAGTAAATAGGCAAAAGCCTTCTAATAAACTTAAATTACGCAAACTAGGACAAGTTGCGATTCAAATCATGGCCCTGCATTTTCCTTCAACGCCTTTGAGATGGCTCGAATGGTGGAAGGCGTAGTTCGGCAACAGCCACCGATGAGTTTAGCTCCTGCGTCACGCCATCTCGTTGCAAACAACTCGAACTTTTCATCATCAAAGCATTTTGATGGCTGCCAAACCCAAAGCATTACTTGGAGTCAGTGAGTTGGATATGTACTTCAGACGATTCCATAAACCAGTGCTCGATTAGAAAATTTGCTGTCTGGTATAAATATCCATAGCATTTCATATCCAAAAAAAAAAAAAAAAAAGACATGGAAACAAGATGACTCACCAGCCATCTCTTAGCTCTGCCATCCCATACTTCGCCGCTATTTGGATATACAACTATTATCTTTTCGGTTAAACTAGAAACAACAAAATGCAGTTTTAGATCAATCCAGCATAGTACTATCAGATTTTAAATTAAAAAATGAATATCTTGACAAATTATTACCTCTTTAATTTTCTGAACAAGACCTTGAACAAAATGGGGAGGAGCACAATTTATTCCGACTGCTGAAACTTTGTCACTGGTATTAATTGTATCAAGGCACTCCTTAAAGTTCTCTCCTGAGGGTGCATTCTCACCATTTACGGAGCTGAAACATATCCAAGAGGGAATCTGGATGTTTTCTTCTTCAAGCAACTCAACACAGGCCTGCATTAATGTATTTTTTCCAGATAGTGAGGTGCTATTAAAGTTAAATAATTCCTCCAATTTGCGTCATTGGGAAAAACCATAAAGTCTTGCTTGATTGGTCGCACTGAATATCAACAATGAGAGAATTTAACCCTCCTATGGCTACCGAAAAACTAAACAAAATTTGTACCTGATATTCACAATGGGAGTGGGTTACATACAAGATTCCAGCTGGACCACATCCATTGTCAGTCTGAAGTATATTTTTCGGTATATTCTTTCGATATCCTGCTACTTTTCAGGTGAGGATATATATTCACGCGTCATGTCAAACTAGTAGTGTCAAACTAGTAGCGTCCATAATATAAATACTACGTCTTTCAAGCTATTAGATATCCTATGTTTGGTGAGATATATTGTCCAACAGCGTCATGTAATCCATCCACCAATTGTGACATTTAAAAAAGTCAAAAAAGATTTGAAGGAAATCCAATCATACATTTAACGTAGCCAATTAACCAGGCACATATTCGATGGAAGAGCATCTATACCTGAGCTTCTAGTTTATTAGGAATGGTCTCAAAGGCAAGCAAATCTGGACCTGCTTCCACAAGAACTTGCAATCTTCGGCGATGAAAATCCTTCAGCTTCTCCACACCCACACTCGGTCCATAACATCCACTGCATGTGTTAAGGGACAAAATCATTACTAAGAACCAATGATCTTTTCTCACCATAACAATATCGCACCTGTTTCAGTGCACCCCTAGCAACATGATGGGTTGGAAATCATGTAAGGGCAGAATTTTGAAGACATTATCATGCCTCTAGATCTGCATTGGGCCAGATCCTCAGTCCCCAAGAACGTCGATAAATAGGGTTAACTTCTCAATTAACTAGTGTTCAAAGCTCGGACCATTATCTATTACTCAAACAAACAAGTTTCAAAATATTTTTGAAATGCGTTAACTTTTCAAATAAAGCCTCGACAACCAACTATTGCTCTTAAGAATGTTCAATTTTTTTTTTATGATATTCTTGGGATATGGGAAGTTCTAGGGCACCTGTACTCGGAACCATCAGCTAGATAAGCTCCATAGCTCCCAATGGAGGCTGCAACCAAGGCCCTGTTATAGCTATGTCCAGATATTCTTTTCTTGGCATCCCAAAACTTATCGCGTGCTTGAACAGCCAGTTCGACACTCTTTTTCAGTAACAACTCCCCTTCTTCAATCGACAATCCTCTGGACTGAAATCCTGGAAGGGAAGCCTACAAACACATAAATTGTGAAGTATTGTTACTTCAAACTCTCATGGCAATATGGCATTATGGCTACGAATTACTTTTGGCAAAATACCATCAACCATAAATAAGTGCAATGCCCTTGAGCCCTTCTGTTTGTCAATATTTCGAGGAAACATGACTGCGATTTTTGTGCTTTCTTTTTGACAAACCAAAGGGTGAAAAAGGAAGTTAAAAGAGAACCAAAGAACATGCATAACTTCAGGGTTACAAGGAATGAAGTGCAAACCTGATAAGATGAAGTTATCAGTATGTCTGCCCCAGCCTCCAAATATTCCATATGAACCTGAATAGTATAATTTAAACACCGTCAATTCCAAACTACACAACACAAATTATTGCCCGGTGGTCTTATTTTGTCTCGAGTTGTGCTGGTGGCAAATTGGTCTATTATTTTCCGACAAAATACAACATCACCAAGATGTTTTACATCTCATGTCTGGTAGAGTTGGCTATTCAAAGGGTATGAAATCCCCATATCAATAGTTACATCAAAAATAGGTAATCCAATCTCATAATGTAATCCGTAAATTCAACGAATATGCGATACCGCTGTTGCTTTTCTTACAACTACAGATAGTCTCCGTTTGATTGGACAGATACAGGGACGGAACCACCAGTGGGCTACCGGTGGCCATAGCCCCCACCCAATCAAAAATTCCCACTGCAATTTTTTTTTTATAATTATTATTATGTATAACTTCGGTTGGCCCCCCCAACCAAAACTAAAACTCCAGTCTCCACATGATCACAAAAAATTCCGGCCCGTCAAAAAGTAGTACATGGTTTGTAGGAGTAACTGTTTTAGAATATTGAACCTTAAACTTTTAAAATTTTGTTGTTTATGTTGCGGCCCCTCAGATATGAGATATGAAATCATGGTTCAGACGAGACATGAGACTAAGTTAAAAAATCTCGTGGAAAAACTCATATTTTCTTGATTTTGATGCCACAAATGGCTACATGTTTGTTGGATAACTCAGCCTATGCGCAACCCTATTAATCCTGGACCAGTCCCACCATCCACAAACAAATTAGTACATGTTTTGTAGGAGTAACTTGAAAGGGATACGGAAACCAACATTAATCCATGTATTCCCAAAAAGGCAGCAAATGAAGAAGCACGAACCAAACAGAATGAACATGCAATTCTTACATATGTATGTATGCATAAAGTGTATTAGATTAGGGATTGAAAGAGGGATACCAGTTTGATGAGATCAGGGTCTTGAATCAAGCAAGCAGCACTCCAAAGGGAATTATTGAATTGAGCACCGTGTTTCTCAAGCTGCGTCGATAACCCTCCGTCTACCACGGCGCAACCCCCTGCCTTCTCTATCAGATCTTCCACCACTCGCATTTTCTTCTGAATCCCCATTCTCTCTCTCTCTCTCTCTCTCTCTCTCTCTCTCTCTCTCTCGGTCCAAGAATATATATCCACAGACCAACTGTAATGAAAAGTAATGGGAAACGGCAACAACAGAGCAAGTTTTAAAGGGTTTGGTATTGGATTCGCTTTGAAGGCGACTTTGACAAAGAGTATATTAAAGATTGTGTGTTGGTGTCGCAAAATGTTTTTTATAGACAGTCGTATACCACGTGGGACCGACTAGGCTTTAATTTTGTTTGACTCGACTTGTTTGGTAATCGAAATTGTTCGTAATTGAAATCGTTCATTCTGTAGATTTAGATTAATAAGTAAAATATTTTGTAAAAAATTAGTTCCGTTGGACATTAATATCTTATTATCAAAAGTCCATATTTGTTAAGACCAAGTGTAGGTCAAATACAATGTTTAGGCTTTTATTCTCTATTTTGTATTCTTTTTCTTTTTCCTTTTGATAACGTAACCGATATCTGATCGAACTAATTTTCTATAATATGCACTAGTTTAAGTGGTCTATGAAGATGTGATCAGTTACGATTCTTTTTTGTTGGTTGCGGATAGGCTCACAACGGCCTACGAATAAATAAAACTAGAGCGATGGGTCATTGAATGTGTGCCTAGTCAAATATCAAATTCGTGATCAATGTGAATGTGGACAGTATATTGAGAAGGTTCTGCCTTGGGTTTCATCTGCCCATTTTTCTTACCTTGATTCTAATTATGTAGGTAAATTTCTGGTTTCTAGCCACAAAGGAAGGAATTTTGTCCCATTAGGGCTGGGTGTTTAATTGACTTACTTTTGAGACTCAAAGATTAGAGATTTTTTTTTAAAATCAAGATAATTTACCAAACATACTTTCGTCGAGAAAAAAATAAAGACAAATAAAGATTTTTAGGTCATTATATTTGCCATCTCACCAAACTAGTTTGAATCATTCTACAGTACTCCATACAATTAATATTAGTATAATTTCTGCCAAGTGGTTGGTTGGGGACTAGTGCTATTAATTTTGTTCATCCACATAAGATAAGGCAAGTATTGTTCACATTATATAGGGTGTGCACTTGGTCGAATGTTTGTTAAGATGCGATCATTCTGTAGAACTTCAATTCCCAGCCATTGTTTATTATCGCACAAAATTAACTCAGTTGAACATCAATAAAGCATTCGATGATCAAACTATCAATTCTTCCTCCAAAATTTTGTACTACAATTTGGAAGCAGAACATGTACTATTCAATCAAGCCCTTAATGATACGAATTGAGCTTATTACATGCAGGATAAGGTTAAAATTCTTGTTTTACAAAATGGTCGTACCAAGATGGGAGCCTGGTCAAAAACAGTGTCAATGTGAATGTGGACAGTATATGAAGAAGGTTCTGCCTTGGTTTTCATCTACTCTTTTTTCTTCCCTTGATTCTTATTGTGTATGTAAATTTCTAGGTTGGTTTGTACAAGAAAGAAAGACACCTACTTTATCCTAACCTAAGAGGTAGGGAACATGACCTTCGACAAGAATCAAACATCAAACCTTGTCCTGGTAATGGGGACGCCTTACCACTTGAACTACCTCGTGTCCTCTAAATTTCTGATTAATATGACCGAGGAGGAAGGGATTTTACTCGGTCCAACTTGTGCTTATGGGTTCCAATGTGTTATATTTTTATAGTTAAATTAGCTTAATTTGAATTCTAGATGTTAGAAAGTTTTGTAATTGTTATCTTACTAATCATAATGTACCCAATATTCTATTAGTATTATTTTCCCAAAGATGGTTTTTTTTTTTTTTTTTTTTGCAAAATTGGTTAGTTGACGAAGTCTATTTTGTTTTTATTTTCCCATAAGAACTTAATTGTTTGCTCTAATAACAAAATAACCAACTACAATGTCTACCAAACTCTATTTTATAGTATTTTTTGAATATGCAACCTTATAATATTATTCCGTACATCAACTAACCTTTACGTGAGTGAACATTACCCATTTTACGTAAGGTTTGTGAATTGTGATGCTCTCTCTCATGTCAATGTTCAGAACCAATTATTTTGTACAATTTGAATTTTAGCTTTGCTTTGCAAAAAAATAAGCTAACTTGGACATCGATAAAGTGCTTGGTCAAATCATTAAATTCATAACATAGTCAAAAAAAATTAGTACTATATTTCGGAACCACAAGAAGCTTAATTTATTCAATTATAATTAACAATATGGAATTGAGCTGATTCTCGAATAAGGCCGAATCTTATCTCATATTAGGTGACGTGGTGCGGATTTCAAACAAGGTGCATAACATTCACCAACCTTTTAGGTAGGTGATCAAAAAAAGATCACCAAATAGGGGTGGCTAGGAGTTCAGAGTTCAAGTCATGCTAATGACGCTTTCTCAAACTTGGTTCTCCTGCAAAGTCAAACTCTGGTATACTGTGACACGGTTGTTGCTAACTTGCTATGACTCTTTGGTCCCTTTTGGGGCCCGTCGTTGGTATGAAGTTCCTATATATGGTGACACCCAGGGGAGGGTTGCTATGCTCGGTCACCCCTCCTTCATCTTTTTGCAGTTAAAAAAATTAAAAAAAAGGTACTTCGCATAGGAAATACGATCTCAGCATCATATAGTAATCCCCAAAATAGAAAAAGAAACCTTGGACATGGAGAAAGGAATAGGTGGGAAAAGCTGTGAAAGGGAAATGGGGGTTGGTGACGGTGGAGGTGCCTTGACTTTGATTGTTTCCAACTTTCCACCACCCCCAACAACTTTAAAACAACCAGCTGGCCCATAGTCTTAAGTGTGGAAATCTATAAACAAGATTGAAATTCCCAAAATGTGAATTAACCAACCTACAGCTTATTTGTAGAATAAAAGTATTAAAAAAAAAAAACGGCTTGTATAAAGCAGCCTGATTACAGGTCAAAGCCAATTGTGTGGTAAGCCAGTCAGTGGTTTATATTTTAACAACAAAATATTATATGGCCTTGTTCGTTTAATAGTTTTATTTTAGTTTAGTTTTGGTAAAAGGTGTAATGAGTGGAGAGAGATAAAGAGAGAAATGAGTGTAATGATTACAAAATAAAACTAAAACTAAAACTATGAAACGAACAAGGCCATGTATCTTTATATATTAATACCATAATTTTGAGGGACCGGGATTTTTTTTTCATAATTTAAATATACAAACAAAATCTTTCTTTCTTTCTTTTTTGACAACGTGTCCCCACATCCAAACGGAATGAGACTAATCTCCACATCCAAACGGAATGAGACTAATCCACCTATGGTTGGCCCCAGGGAACCAATAGCCAAGGAAAACAATGAGAAGTAGCTAGGAGGGGGACCACTAGACGCGCCCATGAGGCTACCCACATGGACTTTCAACTCCTAACTGATTGGCTTACCCCCGAGAATCAAACTCACACCTCCAGGAGTGGGAGCAAACCCCCCCTTGCTTGTGAAAACAACCCTTGTTGGGTAACAAAACCTAACATAGATTAAAAATAATAAGATGATCAGGAGATATGCAACGGCCCGGGGCCCTGCTTGCACCTCTAGGTTGTGTGGCACAAGTTTGGAAGTCAATTCCATTCCCGCGTTTACATAACTGTATTCGTCTAACTGTTTAATTCGCTTGGGCACAATCTTCGGTGGTATTGTCTCTTGTAATTTTGTTTTTTTAATTTGCTCAAATTGTCTCTTGGTTGGATCTGATTCAAACTCTGTCCTAGACTGTGAAAGCAACCACCAGCTAGCGCTCTACTGGTTGTATAAAAGTCAGAAGGCACTTCGATGTTCTCAATTTGAGGGAAGAGGAGTACAGAGCTTTAATTAGTAAGAGAGTATAGGCATTTACTATTAGGGTTTCCTATTATGCATGTACTCCTCCGTTCTAATTTGTTTTGTCCAATTAAAACAGGGGAGATTCAGTAAACTATTTGGGCAAGTTTGTAAATATTTCAAGTTAATTGAGGCAAAATTTAGAGAATAGCGTATAAGGTATTGGGGAAAATTTACCAAAATGTCTAAAAAATATGTACATCTCTGTTGGAAATTTTAATCCAATAGAGTCAGGTGACCTCCCTTGCCCGTTAGTGTGTCTGCCCTTGGGTGTAGCGGTGGTGTACATCATTTGGAACCCTCAGGTTGGGGTCCCATTTCCACCACCTACAAAGAGTTTCTTTTTTTTCTTTTTTTTTCATGTTTTCAGTAAACTTACCTCAAAAAATGATGATTAGAAGGATTGAACGCAAGACCTCAAGTAAAACAAACTTACCTCAAAAAATGATGATTAGAAGGATCGAACATGAGACCTCAAGTAAAACTAAAAGACCTTATTCGCTGAGCTACCTAAGCACTCCTTCCACTGCTGGGCTCACAACTCCAGGCCCATACCAGCTGCCGGCCCATGTTTCATGACTCCAAGTTTTGAGATGCATTTCATAAAACATTACCTTTATGCGTTCGAACCACGTGAAGCAACCGGTACTTAGCTCGCCACCGATCAGACCTCCGGTTGGACAGCAGAATCGCAGCACCACCCATTCGAAACAGACAATTTGGAAGAAGCATTGACCTCTCTTTCCCCTGATAATAATTCGGCGTAATAATCTCCGTACTAACAATGAGAGCATTCGAATTAGGATGAAATTGAAGAAGATCGTGAGCTAAATCGATCGAAATCACCCCAGCACTACATCCCATCCCATCCCGGATAAATTAAAACTCTTTACGTTGCTCCTCATTTTGTACTTGTTTACCACCATCGCGGATAGTGATGGCGTGGGAGAAAATAGGCTGCAGTTCACGATTAGTATGTCGATGCCCTTGGGCTTTATCCCGGTTTTCTCGAATAACGAATCGATTATCTAGAAAATTACGAGCTCTGCTTCTCCTCTGGCGGATTCCATGGTTGGTCTTGGAGGAATGAAGTGCATTGATGGTGGCAAACATGTTTCCTCTCCGAGACCGGACCCAATATGTATTAGTACACATTAAAAAGCCTAATATAAAATATACACATTTAAGGGAATAGTGAATGACAACTAAAAAAAAAAAAGAGTTTTAGTGACAATGTGTCACTAAAAATGTGTTGCTAAAAAGTATTCACAGGTTTTTAATGAGTTGTCACTACCTGGTATTAGTAACAACTCACTAAAAACTTGTCACTGAATACTTTAGCAACACACTTTTAACGACAAAATTGTTGTCACTAAAGATCAAAAATTTTAGTAGCGCTATCTTTTCTCTCTATTTGTGTCGGCCAAAAAAAGAAACTCAAAAGAAGAAGAAATCAAGAAGAGATTTGTTTCCGAAGGCGTTGTCAGAGTTTATATATATACAGTAAGTTTTTAATGAGGACTCCTCATTATCGACCTGCCCCTTTTTGTGTTTTTATGTTTTTAAAATGCAGATACGGAAAATCTTCAAAAAAATACCGGAAGGGCTTGATCCACACAGTTTTTGTTAAAAACGCTATATATAGCGTTTTTAACAAAAACTGTGTGGATCAAGCCCTTCCGGGTATTTTTTTTTGAAGATTTTCCGCGTGGACCCTTAAAAATGCATTTTAAAAACATCTAACGGTTCGGATCATGAAAATTTGGTCCGGATGGTGAAGTCCTCATGGAAGTCCTCATGGTGAGGTCCTCATTAGAAGTTTCATCCAGCTTTTCATTATAGACACTACTTTGTATTTTTGTCATCGTTGGATGAAAATTTTGGAGTCGCCATTGCCTCACACAATCTGATTGGCTCTTTGATATATCACATGGATTGCTGACTTGTACCAGATTCAACTAAAACTCACTTAACAGACTCAGCTAATTAACAAACTAAAGTGGCCTTAACATATGTATCACCTCTTGAATTATATATCCTCCGAAAGAATAACTCAAACGTTTTTTAAGAGAGAACATTTTCATGATCCTAACGACTCGATTTTCAAAAATATGGACATAAGGATCTGGTTTTGAAATGACTTAAGGTTTTAATGATCCGTGAAACTAAAAAGATGCATTCGGAAATTTATAGTTGCGAGCTGGGAAGATGTTAAACACCCCATATCGCTCTTTTAATGATTGGTTTCCTTAATAATAGTTTTCATGTGAAATGCTCAAATCGGGCCATGACGATGGTTGGTTTGTTCATTTACAAGTGACCGAAACTCCCCGTAGGCAAATTAAACCTCAGTCTCGGGTCAAATGCCTACCTACGTATTTCGCAATCCAACAAAAAGTCAAGCCGTACGGAATTCCAAGGAACAATTAAAAATCTTGTGTATGAGTTTTGAAAAGCATATAAATATGAACCCTTTTAAAAGTGAGAACGATATGAGTCAAGGCTACCTAATTAAGTATATCTAGTCTCTAAGAATCAAGTCGAACGTAATTCGGCATAGTCTTGGGGCACACTCGGCATAGTCTTGGGGCACACGTAGGTAACAAAATTTGTTTAGGATTTTTGAAAATACGACCAAACAAAGGTGCCTACTAATCTTCGAACAAGGAGAATCAAGTCAAGCCTAGTACAAAAATAGTTTTAACTTTCACAAGTCTCTAGATTAGGCAGGTTTTGTTTTTTGGGGGACGACTTCTGAGATTTTCATAAGCTTTTTTGGGATAAAAGTTATATTACTTCGAAAATATTGGATCAAAAGTGTAATGCAAAAAAATTTCAATTTTTATAGGCATAAACTATCCATCGATGATGCATTTGATAGGAGTCCTAACCTAATTATTAATCACGTGTGTTTCCATTTCTCAAAGAATAATTCGAAAATTTTGTCATGTTCTCTGCCGTGTCCATGTTTCCATTTTGTTAAAATTGTCGTGTTATATTTCCTTGTCTGTGTCCCCTGACATGTCCGTAGTCATATCCGTGCTACATATAGGTTGTGGTCTAAATGATGTATACTCCTCCAATTATATAAGCATAAAGATTGTATAGAAAGACCCCTGGAGTTGGGAGAATTGCTATAGAGTCCACTATAGTTATTTTCTAACACTTCTAGTCCACCTAATATTATCCTAACACATCCAGTCCACTCACACGTACCAATTACAAAAATACCCTTCGCTTCTTAGGATACCCTAAAATCCTAGGGTACCCTACCCTAAAAACCTAAGGTACCCTAAAATCTTAGGGTACTTTAAGGTCCATTATAGTTTTTTGTAACATGTCTAGTCCACCTCTTAGTTTTATAACTCCTCTAATCCACTTTTTTGCAATTTCTAAAGTGTAAAGTCCACTCTCCATTTTTAATAGACAAATGTACCCTCACATTAAATTTAATACATAATATACTTTCATAGGGTACCTAGGGTTTAGGATTAGGCACTTTCATAGGGTACCCTAGGGTTTAGGTTTATGGTGCACTTTCCTATTATAGGATTTTTAGTGGTTTAGGCACTTTCATAGGGTACCCTATGGTTTAGGTTTAGGCACTTTCATAGGGTACCCTAGGGTTTAGGTTTAGGGTGCACTTTCCTATTATAGGGTTTTTAGTGAAAAATTTCTTATTCATCTCTCATGCAAGTTCTTCATAACCTTCATGTTTTCGAAAGATTTACCTTTGCCGCATTTCCTCAACAGTGAAACCTACTGTAGCTAGCTCCAACTGCCTCTCAATTGTCGGTTGCAAGTGGAGTAGTTGGCACCATATACTCCCATACATATGACGGGGTTTCAAATCTCTCTAACTACAATCTCTCTAAATAGTGATCGGTATAGTTTTCGGCTTGCCAAAATGATTTTGGAAAAGAATGGAATTATGATGTCTTAGCCACCTAGTGGAATGGCCGTTAATCGATAGGTGAATGATGAACTTACGTCCTGTTCATGGCATGGAAGCTTAGATTTATATGTTTGCAAATACTGCAGGAAACTCTAATTGATCCATGTGTAAAGGGCACCCTGAATGTCCTGGGCTCCTGCGCCAAAGCAAGCAGTGTGAGAAGGGTTGTGCTCACATCTTCTTGCTTTTGTATAAGATACCGGGACAATGTCCAACAAGTTTCTCCTCTTAATGAATCTCACTGGAGCGATCTGGAGTATTGCAAACGCAACAATGTAAGATTACTAGATTCTACATGTCTATATTTCCTAAATCATAGTACATCAATAGCCACTGCCTCACGGTTAACCTTAATATACATTAATTTCATATATTGAATGCAAAGAGTTAATTGATTCAGTTGCAATAATAGAATATTTCGACCAACCACGGAGCTCATCTTAGTTTGGCCATTTCCTTCATTTGTCAACAGGTTTGAGAGGAGAATACCCAAATATGACGATCGGGTTTGTTCACATAGATGATGTTGTTGCTGCGCATATCCTAGCGATGGAGGAAAGCAAAGCATCAGGCAGGCTCATATGTTCTAGCTCAGTGACTCATTGGTCTCAGATCATTGACATGCTTAGGGCCAAATATCCATCATATCTGTTTGAAGACAGGTTAGACATTGCATATCTTAGAAGTTCACTCTAAAATTTCTTTAGCATTGCGTTGGTATTGAGACAAAAACAACACTTAATATACAATACGAAAACAGATAGAAATCCCCCGCCCTTTCTTTATGCAAAATCGGAAAACAGATATAGAAACAAAATTTCTTCGCGGTAGCTATACAATCATAATGATGTGGCGGTGCAATTTTTGTAAGTTAAAAAATCAAGCGACAATGAGATATGTGTTCCAACAAAAGAAAATTGTAACCAATACCATCACCCCCTTGGTGGCAATTTAGCCAATTTAAATGGGACTCACTTCATGGACAGTAGCAAGATTATTGCGTTGGGACTTCCTCCTCTGAAGCCACTTGATCGAATGTTTGATGACTGCATCAAAAGTTTTCAGGACAGGGGGTTTCTGTGAGCTTCCAGGATCACTCCAGCAACTTGCTTCACCTATATGTTGTGGGCCCGGCCATTTTTTCTAAAAACACACACTTTGTTTAATCTTTGTTTGACTAAGTTGTTGGTAATAATGAGTACTATTTGGGAATGGAGAAAAACATGGAGAAAACAAAAATAATACGTGTACAACAAAAAGTCTCTAACTAGGCTCCAACACACTCACATGGTATGTGGAGCTCACACACATTTCACACTTAAATGTATGTGGGCTCCACACACTATATGAGTGCGTTGAAGACTTTTGTTGTACATATATCATAAGACACTCTTATGGAGAAAAAACAAATTTTTGTTCCCAATTGCATCTTGTGTCAGTGGCCTCTAATGGCTATTTGTCATAATAATAATAACAAGACATGACTGTTCGTAGGCCTCTTGTTGGCCTTGATTTGTCGTCGACGTTCTTAGGCTTTTGTTGGGTCTCTTATCTATTGGCAATAGCATAGATTTTGTGTATTTTATGTCTAGCGGATCAGTAATATTCTGTTTTATTCCTTAGGCCAGAAGATAATTAGTGACAAATTATCTTCGTCTTGGTCTTCGCTTGTCATTGGCGTCTCTTATTTATGTAATGGCGTTAGCACAGTTATTTTGCCCATTATTATTAATGAATTGTCTCTCTCTTACTCAAAAAAAGAAAAAAAGAAAGAAAAGAAAACTCTACCAAACAAGTAATGAGATGATTAAGATGATATGAACACCATTGACACAAAATGGGCCAAATTATGACACAAAATGGGCCAAATTACAAAACAGATCTTCTACTTTGGGTCATTATTTAGTTTACCCCCTCTTCTTTTAAGCCTCGATCGTGCGGATTGCTTCCCAGACTTTCACACTTGACCACATAACCTCCTTGTGGTTATTGGAGTGAATTGCACGAGTAACTCTACCAGTAACTCTATTACCAGAAAAAATAAAAAGTCTAAAATACCCCAACAAATATTAGGTAGATGACACAGGGTTCTCAATTCTTCTCTCTCATTATAGCTTGGATTCAACCAGACTTCGATTGGGCCGATCGGCACCATCAAGGTTTCAGCCGGACTCCGAGCGTCCTCATCTGATTTTAAGGGATTAAAATATGCACAACTTACCCGAGAAATCACTTTCTCTTCCCAACATCCACGATTACCCCCTCCTCATTCCTATCATTTCAATGGGTATACTTCTACCCACTACGATGTTACTCCCTTCGTCCTAATTTGTTGGTCTTGTGCGGATTAATAGCTACATCAAGGGCCCGATTGGCTAAGGGTTAAGAAGGGGGTATAACTTATACCCCCAAGTTTTATCCCGGTCCCACCACTTAATACATGGTTTGGTAAATTTTTTGGGAGGGTATAAGTTAGGGGTGACAAAACTACCAAATAACCCGACCCGACCCGAAGGGAATCGGGCGGTTTTGAACTATCATCGGTTCGGGTTCGGGTTAAATTTTTGCCAACCCGATGAAGTTAGGTCGGGTTTCGGGTTGGGGTCTTAAGTTCCGGGTGAACCCGACCCGACCCGAATAATATATATATAGAGTCCCGATCTAGTCCGGGATCCCTAAGTCCGGAACTCATAGTTCCAGATCAAATTTTCATGATCCGAACCGTCCAATGTGTTCAAAATGTGTTTTCAAGGGTCCACGCGAGAAATCATCAAAAAAAAATATCGAGAAGGGCTTGATCCAAACAGTTTTTCGCAAAACTATAAATATACAATTTTTGCGAAAAACTGCTTGGATTAAGCCCTTCCCGGTATTTTTTTTTTGCAGATTTCCCCCACTAACCTTGGAAAACACCTTTTGAACACATTGGACGGCTCAGATCATGCAAAAACATCTTTTAAAACCTTCAAAACACCCAAAAACCTTCAATCCGGGATCCTTGACTGGATCACCGGTGTATATATATATATATGTGTGTGTGTGTGTGTGTCTGCACTTTTACAGATTTGGCCATTTGGGGATCTGGTAATTTTGGTCCTCTCTCGCTCTCTCTCTTCACAGACGAACCCACTCCCTCAAATCTCATATCTCTCTCTATCTCATTTCTCTCATCGCTCTCCATCCTCTATCGACGTCGGCGATGGCCTCAATCGACGACGACGGCAGCGACAACATAAACGATGGCGGTGACGACACAGACGATGACGACAGACGGCAGCTCTTCCTCTTTCGAGCTTCATCTGCGTCAAAAGAACCAAAACTCCATGGTTGCCTGAGAAAGTGAGAAGTCTGTCACCAGTCACCACTCTCGGGTTTGCAAGTTTGCATGTATATATTTATTTCATCTTTATTCCAAACGATTTGTTATCAGATCTGGAATCTGGATGCCATAAACTCAATGAGTTGTTTGTTTCCATTGTTTGGATGCCAGAGTATGAATTTGTATAGTCTGGAATGAGTCGATTTTGGATGAATCTCTCTCTCTCCCCTCTTTCATTTTGGATGATTCTGGAACCGACCGACCCGAACCAAAACCCGACAAACCCGATCTGATCGGTTTATAGGGTAGTTCGGTTCGGTTTCGGGTGTCATTTTTCACAACCCGACCAAAAGTGACCCGACCCGAACCCGACGTAACCCGACCCGTGTCCCGACCCGAACCCGACATAACCCGACCCGTGCTCACCCCTAGTATAAGTTATACCCCTCCCAGATTAATACCCCCCTATGCCCCTGAAGGGGTACTAACTAATAACAGGGGGATGGGGTGTTATTATTTAGTGCACCTCAATACCCCCAGTAAAATTACCCTACTACCCTCCCTTATCCCCCTTGTCCCTTACCCCTCCCTCCATTGACTCTGTTGACTGTGTTTAAAAGAAAACCGAACTTCATTTAAATGTTTTACGAGTCCTTGCGATTTCCTTCGGATCAAAAAATAAAGTACTTTCGCGCATAATTTTTTTTTTTGCACCAAATTAAACTACTAATTGAGATCTTTAATTTGATACAAAAAAGTTTAAAATTTTTTATACTTTAGAATTTGACATTTTGACTTACTTTGCAATATCCTTCGGATCAAAAAATAAAATACTTCGACATTAATTTTTTATATTTTTTTGCGCCAAAGTAAAATACTAATCGAGATATTTAATTCAATATAAAAAAATCAGAAATTTTTTATTCATTAAAAATTGACATTGTTTTAACATTTATTAATTTTTGTTTTAACTTGTATTAGAAAATAGTATTTTACTGCACTAAATATACTTACGCATTTTCCACATACCAAAACGGAATGGTGGTACACAAGTGTACAGGAAAAAAACGAATAATTAAAAAAAAGGCAAAAATTTAGGTGGTATGGAACATTATTAAAATGAATAATTAAAATAATAATAATTAAATATAATAAATTTTGTTATAATTAATAAAAAGAATTATTATATCATTTTTATTCACAAATATAATTAATTTAATTAGTCTTGTATTTACGTATTTATTTTATCATAAAATCTAATATGACTCATGCGCAAGGGCAAATAAGTCATTTGTCAAGTTTTTACGCCATCCACCCAACTTTATCCCCTTTTATCACAAATTCATCTAAATCACATACTATTTAACCCTCCATATATGTCACATCAATGTGGGTCCACCTTTACTAACTAATACCCCTTATTATCTTATCCCCTTACTATTTAATCTCACCAAAACTTATCACGTGTCCAATCGGGCCCCAAGGGAGTAATTTGTTATGCCATAGGGGGAAATTTGTAATTTCTCAAACATGAGGGGCGATATACAATTTCTAGAAACCTTAGAGGTGGTTTTGATAATTTACCCTATTTATATTCGATCCCATACATACGATTGTCTACCTGACTTTTTGTCCAAATACGACTGTGATTATGATCACCTCTATCTTTGTAGGTTCGAGAATGGGTTCCTTGTTCACAAAAAGCCTCTTACACCTTGTTCGGTTTGGGTCTTAAGACCCATCCTGCACGGTTCCCAATAAAATTTTCTTTCTATTTCTCTCTACTCATTACCCCCAAAACCTTCTCTCAAAACCCAAACCGAACAATTAATAATTGTCTAAAGAGAGACTGCCTGAATTCGTATAAAGTACTCCTCCCTCCGGCTCAAAAAAGATGTCCACAAATATTATTCACACATTTCATAAAATTATCTATATGTTTAAATTTATAAATGCAATATAGATCTTGTTTAATAAATCTTAGTTTAATAAATCTTACTTAATTTTATTAAACAAAGTCTTTAAAATAAAAATATATATTATAAATCAGCAAATATAGAAAAAAATTTAGAGGTGTAAACAGTGTTTTTTTACATCTTTTTTGGGACGTAAGGAGTATATTTTAATTCAAGTGTAAAGCTCTCTCATCCGACCTTTATGTAATGTATAAATAATAGTTATTGTGTTTTGTATAACTATCAGACTCTCTTATTTCACAAAGTCTGTGTATTTGGTCATCCATGAAGAAATCGAGTTTATCCTAACACATAAGTTAGTCGAATCAATGTATATAATAAAGAGAAACAAATGGGAAAGTCTAATCCTCTATTTTCATATATTGATCCTACCAATTTTAATGTCAGAATAATTTCATTTTTAACGTATGTATTAACGCAGTAAAAATTGGAGTATGAAATAAAAGGCCATATGTTACATGATACTTTAGTAAAGTCGTCGTCGTCGTCTTCTTTTTATCGGCATAGTAAAGATTGTGTTCTTATTTCTTTCTTTAAATAAAACAATGGGTACCACCAACCATTGGTTTCGGGGCCTACTTTCAGGTCTTAAACAAATGAGCCAAAATGTTCACTAATTTTTAAATATTTTCTTAGTAGCTTTGGAAAAAATAAGCTCATTAAGATAAATATAAGTGTTTAATTCAATATATCAATTGTTTATCGGTTTTTCTATACTCCACCCATTGGACTGACCATACACACGTTCTCCAATGCAAATGTCCCAAATAACCACGCAGGGAGCTACTATCCCCTTTCACACTTGTCATTCATCGTCTCTACCTAACTGGAGGACGATTTTACCCTTCTACTGGCCTTTATGAAATCCTTTGGTAACATTCAACCTTTTGCCAGTAAATATCATATTCCATCCATCCCATAAAGTTTGGCCCCTATAAAACTGTGTAATTTTTAAATTAAAAAATAATGTACTTACGAAAATAATTTTTTAGTCAATATGAATCTTGTTTGATAGGTCTCATTGAGAACTTTTATACGGTGCAAAAAAAATTGAAATATTATTTTGGTAAATACATTAATTTTTAGTTTGAAAATTGCACGTAGTTTCGTAGGGCCAAACTTTATGGAACGGAGGGAGTAAATACTATGGATATACTATTTTGTGTACAAATGTGCCCTAGGCCTCATTTTACTAACTAAAAAAGTAAAAAAACCAGCTTATTTCGATTCTCAAAATAGGCTATTCTCTCATAATACATCAACCCCCAAAAAAAATAATAACACTTAGTGGAACACCGCCTTATTTTGAAATCCCATAAAAATAATCGGAGCTATTTAATTTGTTTTAAACATATTTTGACAGTCCATATAAAAAAATATTAGACTCATTTGAATATGGATAAGGGCTTGATCGATTTTGGTCCTATAATTTGTTGGGAAAAAACCTGATGGAATTGATCAAGCCTTTACGGTTACTTGGGTGCTTTGGAAATATAAACTAAATGGTTTATTCTTTTTTCTCTATTCAAAAAAAAATTTCATTTTTTAAATTGTGTCGATTTTTTTGTGGATTATTGGTTCGTTTCAACTAGAGGAATGAAAAGAGTGAAAAATTATTAACTAAACTAAAAAAATTATTTTGGACTGTTCAGGTATGCGTTGCGGCCATGGTGCACCCATATTAATGCTCCACAAAGGACATGCAATAATAATAAGTTAAATACGAAAGGAATCAGTAGCACAAAAAATAATGTTAATACTATTTACACTTGTGGATTAGGAATTTACTGCTATCCAAACAATTTGACTTTTTGTATAATTAATTAAAAATAGTGGTTCAATAACGATTTGACTTTTTATAACAATAAAAATGAGTGTTTAATAACTAAATGGTCCGGATCGTGGGAAAAAAAATCTTAATGGTTTTCATCTAAAAACCACAAAAGAATTGAATCTAGTCTTTATATAAGAAAAAGTATAACTGAATGGTTCAGTCATAAGTTATTCTTTTTTTTACTCTTCTTGAGACAAATGATGAATCCAAAGATGAATCCAAAAAGTACCAACTTAAGTCTGATAGAAATTTAAAAAATATGAAAAAATAGAGAACAATAATTTAGGAGGAGGTGCTCCGGTATATTACTTCCTCTATTTAACAATAATAGTCCACTACAGAAAGACGTGTAATTTTCGAATCGAAAAATAAAATGCTTCTGAGCATAATTTTTACGGTGTCAATTTTTAAAAAAAAATTATGCTAGGAAGTATTTTATTTTTTATTTGAAAATTACACGAGTTTTTGTAGTGGACTATTATTTTGGATCAGAGGAAGTAATATTATCTATAACATAATCGTAAAAGAAAATACTGTCAAAGTATCGTTTTTGGTAGAATCAGTAACTCATATATTTGTGTAAAGTCAAGAATTGAAAATTAAAACATTCAGTATAAAAAAAAGAAGTGAAGAAGAGATTGGCCTCATCAAATAGCACTCCGTATGTGCTAGTTTTGTTATTTGCTAAGGGTGTTATTGTCATTTTGGCCTTATTGCTCTATCTCCCATCAACTGGTACTTTTTTTTTTAACTGCCCATCAACTGGTACTTGTTGCAGGCAAAGTAGCTGCTCTAAATAGCGTGTGTAGCTCACTACCGTCAGCACTTTGGGCTGATTATAATTTGCCATTGTTTATATTCAGAATATAGAATCCCCAATCCTTAATATAAAAAAATTATATGTTAGACTAAGGCCATGTTTGATAAAACTGAAAGCTGAAAGCTGAAAATTAAGTACTGAAAACTGAATGCTGAATTTTTTAAGCTGAAAAGTTGTTTGGTAAAACATATTAAGCACTGAATTAAAAAAAAAATTGGTTCTAATTGTCTCTTAATTTTACTAATGGTCATCATGTGTTTGTGGTAATGGTGGAGTGGTGAGGGTGGTGGCGAGGTAGCGGTGGCAGTGGAGTAATGGTGGTGGTGGAATGATGGTGAGTTGTGGTGGCAGTAGAGTAATAGTGGTGCAATGGTGGTGGTGGTGGTAGTTTGATGGTTATGGCGTGGTAGTGGTGGTGGTGGTGGGCTGGGTGGAATGCTAGTGGTGGTGGAGGAGGAGGAGGACGAGTGATGGTGGTGAAGTGATGGCGGTGGCGGTGGCGGTGGCGGTGGCAGTGGAGTAATGGTGGTGGTGGAATGATGGTGAGTTGTGGTGGCAGTAGAGTAATAGTGGTGCGATGATGGTGGTGTAGTGGTGGTAGTTTGATGGTTATGGCGTGGTAGTAGTGGTGGTGGTGGGCTGGGTGGAATGCTAGTGGTGGTGGAGGAGGAGGAGGACGAGTGATGGTGGTGAAGTGATGGCGGTGACGGTGGCAGTGGCAGTGGAGTAATGGTGGTGGTGGAATGATGGTGAGTTGTGGTGGCAGTAGAGTAATAGTGGTGCAATGGTGGTGGTGTAGTGGTGGTAGTTTGATGGTTATGGCGTGGTAGTGGTGGTGGTGGGCTGGGTGGAATGCTAGTGGTGGAGGAGGAAGAGGAGTGATGATGGTGAAGTGATGGCGGTGGCATGACAATAGTGGTGGTGGTATATGGGTAACAGTGATAGTGGCGGCGGCGGCGGCGGATGCAATGGTGGTGGTTGTGGTGGTAGCGGCATGGCGGCGGCGGCGGCGGTTGTGCAATGGTGGTGGCAGCGGCGTGGTGGTGGTGGTGGTGGTGGTTGTGGTTGTGGTAGTGGTGGTGGTGGAAGGGGTGGAATGGTGGCGGTGACAGCGGCGGCGTGATGGTTGATTGTAAAACATATGAATTCAACCACAATTAAGTAGCTCAAAGCTACTTAATTTTTATCAATTTTTTAGCCTACATTTTAAGTGGCACTTAATATGTTAAGTAACATAAAATGTGATTATCAAACCTACTTAATGACTTATTACTTAATTAATTCAGTTTTAAGGGTTGAATTTGTGTTATCAAACAAGGCCTAAGTATGTGATGAGCTAATTTTTACTTAAAAAAACTATTTTAAAATTAATGAAATCATCAACCCGGAAGTGGGATCGCAGAGTATTGTGGACTTTGAGAGAGAGAGAGAGAGATGGCAGAGTATTGTGTAACAGGGGGAACAGGGTTCATAGCGGCGTACATAGTGAAGTCGCTGCTGGAAAAGGGTCACACCGTCCGGACAACGGTCCGAGATCCAGGTATGTACTTACACCTGTAGATATATAGATTTTCTCTTCACTTATCCAGCTGAAGTTTCAGATGGAACCCCACTACTGTAATACCACTTCAAACTCAAACACTTATGGTAATTTTCCAGTCCTGTTCCAAATTTTGTCCTCTTTTTATGGCCATTTTTCAGATTTTTTTCTAACTGATGATACCCAGTCGACGTTGGTTTGATGTTATCGGCAAGATGTAAAAATTGAATGGTTTCAAAGCTGATCTAATGTGCCCGGGAAGGTGGGCCAAAAGAAAGGTCAACTCAACTTCTTTAGTTGTTTGCAGCTTGTGCAAGAAGCTGATGCGCACGATCCGGGTCGTCTATTGCTTGAATGGACGACCCAGATTTCAAACAAAATAAGAGAACTATTCGCGCGAATAATTTACTTTCAATCCAAACCGTTGCACAGCAGCAACCTCAGGTGGCAGCAAAAGTGAAAGAGTCCACTGGAGTAATTTGTCTAATATCGTGTTTGATCGGAAAAAAAGTTGGGTTTTTTACTTGTAAAAACAAAATTATTATTTTTTCTTTGTCCTAAGAAGCACGGATACGGACATGTGACAGGTTGTTTTTGATCGGGAAAAAGTTGGGTGTTTTTACTTTTACGGAAAAAAAAAAAAAAAAAAGGTTTTTGGGCCCTAAGAAGCACAGATACAAACATGAGAGACGGATACGACACGACATGGACATTTTTTCTCTAAAATGTGGGACACGTATGTTGAGGATACGTTCAACCATATACATCTAATTATATTGTTATGCCTGTATGTCACCACAAGTACACGTCCCAAATTCTGTGATGTATAAGAATACAAGTTATGAAGAATCTAGTTGAAATGGGACTCAAGAAGAACTCCTTCAAATATAATACATGAACACAATTATGAATTGATAAGAAATCCTTGACATATTCCAATTGAATTTAATAGATAGATTGTAATATTACTACTTTTCCAACTTTGTATATCGGTGTTTACAAGTGCCCAAGAAGTGTTGATCACATGTTAATTTCTTAATCATCGATGCGCGTTTGTCACATTGCAGAAAGAGTGTCGGACACGTGTCAAAATTCAGAACCTTTTCTAGCTAGGAAAAAAAAAAAAGAGAAGAGTATCGGACATGTGTCTGGAAGTTTCTGAGGAGTGTTGGTGTCGGACAAGGACACGCCACCTTCTTTTCTGTGTTTCTTAGGACTTTGGTCTAGATATTGATTTGAGCCCAACCAGCTTAAAAGCTAGGTTTTTCTCATCTTAAAAGGAATGACGACAATGTAATGTTTGTGATATAGGGTGAAAAAGTGATTGTATCGATGTAGGATTTGGTTACTTGATGAAATACAAAGAGCAACACAAACAGATATAGATGAATGGGTCGACCGCCTAAGTGCGCAGAGGTGGAATAGTAAATATGCATGTTGGATAGTCTCCATAGTGAGCAAATCCCCCATTGCTGCCTCCCTATCCCTTTTTTTTTTCTTTTTTAAACAGGACCTCCCTATCCTTGATCACCGATTTTTCTATGAAAGCTACAAATTGGAATCGTGGGACATCTAAAGATCTATGAATCCTTGTTGCTTAGGCTAAAACTTTCCAGTACCTTTCAATTTGGATTTAATCAACCTAATTTTCCCTTTCGTTTTAGTTTTTTTTTTTTTTGCTTGAGAATTTGTGATGCTCTCTTTCGTGGCTTTTCATCGAAATTGTTTGTAAGCAATCCCGTTTTACCATTCTGTCAACATGTAAAATAAATAAAATGGGTCTTATTGTTTCAATCCAAAAGAACGTCCAAGTTTGCCATTTTGCATAAATAACATACCATTCTTCTAGTTTACAAAGTGATATTCATTTAATTTCAAGTTCTGCTGAACTTTCATGTTTCTTAAATATTTTACCTTAAAATTCACCTTTCCCTCATATCCTCAGCAGAGAAAATTACTGTAGCTTGCTGCATAACTGCAACTCAACTGCCTGTTTCTTTTCTTTACAGAAAATGTGGAGAAGGTCGGGTTCCTTTGGGAACTGAATGGAGCCAAGGAAAGGCTAAAGATATTCAAAGCTGATCTGATGGCGGAAGGAAGCTTTGATGAGGCCATACAAGGAGTTGATGGGGTCTTCCATACTGCATCTCCTGTACTCGTGCCAAATGATGAGAACGTTCAGGCAAAGTTATCTTAGAACCCTCATTTATATGGCCTAAGTGATTTTGAAAATTAATACGTTTGATTAATATGTTTATTGGCCCAAGTGATTTTAAAAATAAATAGAAGCATCATTCCCTAGCCTTCTGGTGGAATGCAAGCTAACCTAATTGGTTAATGATGCTTTTAGTTGGAATATTCATATTATGTCACTTCTTTAGCGAACCAAACGACTGAATGAGCATTCCAGGAGAACAACCATTCCATTCCAGCTTATGCTCAAAAACTACACAAATATGCTGACGACTATTTCCAAAATGTGAAGTAATGAGGCATAATTACGATGAGCTATGTAAGATTTTTTTTTTTTTTTGAAAAGCAATGAGCTATGTAAGATACTAGCTGCATGTAGAACCAATTGGCAATTGCTGGCAATGGGTACACAGATTCAAGGCTATAGAATTGGTAAATGCAGGTTGAGTTCGGTTGAGTATGATTATTGCGAAAGAATATCACTATTAGTTTTCAACACATGCTGGCTTTGTTTAGATCTTGGTTTGTAGAGCAAGGAAAAAAAGGGAAAAGCCTTTCAACAATTTTAATTGTTCTTTTCCTTATGAACTCTCCGAACTATATCATTTACCCTGGTCAATTCTTTCCACTTGAAACTTGTTTTGTACTTCCTGTAAAATGACTCAAGTGCCTTTCTGACATTCGAAGTTACCTGAACACCATTTCAATTTATTGAATAGAGAAAATATAACTGCTGGGATCCTTTTCTGCCTAGTCCGAATATACTTCAATTAGAGGTTTGAGTCCAACTCCTTGATAGGCAAAAGCATCTGACACCCGCACTCCAAAGGAAACCATAAAAAAGAAGTTAAACGGATCTAAGGGATGACAAAGCCACAATCCAAAGACAGCCGTACTAAGTCTATAGGATCCAAGCCAGACTAACCTGTCAGTCTGTCACAATGTGGTAATCCTGTTTTAAGTATGGTATGGTGTCAAAAGCTTCTAAATGAGAAATGCTCAGCTTAGTGCAGAAACTGTCCTAGAATGAAACTTCTTTTGAAATGTGAATATGATTAATGGACCAAAACAGATATTTCTCTTTTTGGACAAATTATTTCTAATTTGCTAGTGACATGGAAATTAGTTTTATATGATTGCAAATACTGCAGGCAACTCTGATTGATCCGTGTATAAAGGGCACCCTGAATGTCCTAAGCTCCTGCACCAAAGCAAGCAGTGTGAGAAGGGTTGTGCTCACCTCCTCCTGCTCTTGTATACGATACCGGGACGATGTCCAGGAAGTTTCTCCTCTGAATGAATCTCACTGGAGTGATTTGGAGTACTGCAAACGCTACAATGTAAGATCAGTGGATCCTACATGTCTATATTTCCCAAAAACAAAACCTCACACATCAATGAGTTTGTTCACAAGATGTGCCAAACTTTCAATCGGATTTTTGTGTGGAAAATGATTCAAATCTTGCAAAATCAGGTTTTTATAGCATCACCGATTTTCCATTACTGAGATAAATGAGTCGAATTCTTTCTTGCATATGTAGCTGTGGTATGCATTCGCAAAAACTACCGCAGAGAAAGAGGCATGGAAAATAGCAGAGAAAAACGGGATTAATCTAGTGGTGGTGAACCCCTCTTTTGTAGTTGGTCCTTTGCTCACACCCCAACCAACCAGTACACTCAAACTGATATTGACCATTGTTAAGGGTAATACGAGTGAATTCCCTATAAGTTTGATACATCAATTTCTTGCATTGAATGCAAAAAGTTAATTCGGTTGTGAAAATCAAATATCTAGACCAGCTGCAGAGCTCATCTTAGTTTGGCTGTTTTCTTAATCTCTGTCATCAGGTTTGAGAGGAGAATACCCGAATACTACAAAAGGGTTTGTGCACATAGATGATGTTGTTGCTGCTCATAATCTGGCGATGGAGGAAAGCAAAGCATCGGGGAGGCTCATATGTTCTAGCTCAGTGGCTCATTGGTCTGAGATCATTGACAGGCTTAGGACCAAGTATCCATCCTATCCATTTGAAGACAGGTTAGACAATGTGTTCTGTTTACTCACATATCAAAAGTTGGCTCTAAAATTTTCTTGACAGTCTGCATTGATTTTGTAAAATAAACCTACTAATAACCCTTGGACAACAATTCAGAAACAGACTTTCTACGCAAAAGGTAAATTCAGAACGACGTAAGTTTGTGTCATTTTTCAAATCGTATGACCAAGTGATAATGAGAGTAATATAATATGCCCCACATCTTGCTCTATAGAAATTGCCATGCCAAAGTTTTTTCGACGTACCATTACCAGCGATAATTCCTTGAAAATATATATGTTGCACCAAAACATTGTCACCACTATCTTTGCCTCTTTGGTGGCAAACTTTTGCAATTGTGACCTGGGACTAGTTCTGTTCATCCACCCGAAAAGTGAGTGAATAATATCCTTTCTTGTGATTGGCTTAAACAGGCCATACATTTTCTTAATGGGATTTCACTTCACTCTTTTGACCAGCCATATATGAGTATATTATTTTGGCACCATGTTTATATCTTTTGTTTCTTATGCCGCGTGTTTAGAATGTCGAGGGCACAATAACCTGTGAAATACATTTTGTGGCTTCTATGTAGGTGTGGTACCCAACAAGGAGATAACAACCCACACAGCATGGACAGCAGCAAGATTATTGAGTTGGGACTTCCTCCTTTAAAGCCACTTGATAGAATGTTTGATGACTGCATCAAAAGTTTCCAAGACAAGGGGTTCCTTTGAGCTCCATTTTCTTTTCTGCAAGCTGCTTCATCTATATTGTGAGCCCATTCATTCTAAAAAACTTACATTGTTTAAACTTTGTCCACAACTTTGTCAAACAAAGTTGTGGCGGGATGGGAGCTCAACTCAAAACAACATAGTGTCGGGCGGCGGCGGCGTGAATTTTTTATTCTCCAAAATCGCTTTTTGATTAAAATATGTTTTTTGGGTCTCCAAATAAGAGACTAGGCGTTTTACCAAAAAAAAAAAATAAGAGACTAGGGTCCTGCAATCACAAATAAGAGCACTCAAAAGGTAATGAATGTCTCTAGAGGTACTTGTAAGGCTAACTGCAAGACTAGCATCCATGTCAACTTCAAAATTAGTGATGTTTTCCATTGCTAGACAAAGACCATCCCTCAAAGACCATCTTCTTCTCTCCCTTGCTTCAAATTTTTTTCCTCTCTCCTTCCTCTCAATCTGGTGACCACCAACATCTCATGATCTCGCAACCTCGTGTCATATGGAATATTGATTAAAAGGAAATTGATATTCGCACTCCCAATTTTGATGCAGGGGCTCCAAGCTACAGTAGTTTTCCAAAATTACCCTTTTGCAAGTTCCATGATTTACTTTAGGCACTCCAAAAAACCTTTACTCTTCTCATTTACTTCAGGCACTCCCAAAAAGCAAATGTTTTTTTTTTTTTTTGTCGAAAAAGCAGAGATAGTTGCTCAACTCCTTTTACTGCACATTGCCTACTTCTATATGTAGTGTTTCCTTGGTAGAGTATATGTTATTGTCTCCATGTTCTGCACCTGTACAAGTGGGTCTTATGATTGTAGAACCATCCTTTTGTCCATGCAAAACCTCTTCAGAGTTCTGTTACTTTTTCTCTCAAGAGTTCTCTAACTTTGGTGATGTGCTTTGTTTGTCTCACTATGAGTTTTAAAAAGGGATTATTATCTCTAGGTCTAGAAAAGAGATGTCTAATTACCACTAAGGTAATTCATTTTTTTTAATTACCACTAAGGTAAGTCACTCTTTTTTGGAGTTTAGATTTAGGGTGCACTTTTCTATTATAGGGTTTTAGTGGTTTAGGCACTTTCATAGAGTACCCTAGTATTTTAGGCACTTTCATAGGGTACCCTAGGGTTTAGGTTTAGGGTGCACTTTCCTATTATAGGGTTTTAGTGGTTTATGCACTTTCATAGGGTACCCTAGGATTTTATGCACTTTCATAGGGTACCCTAGGGTTTTAGACATTTTCATAGGGTACCTTAGGGTTTTAGGCACTTTCATAAGGTACCCTAGGGTATAGGTTTAGGCACTTTCATACGGTTTGAGAGTTTTAAAAAAATTTAATGTAAAATAGAGAGAGAGAGAGAGAGAGAGAGAGGTGTAGGGTAATCACTTCCGAGCGAGGGACCTAGACAGCTAGACTTATGCGTGCTTTGTTGGAAATGTAGCTGACTTGCTGGGAATTATGCTTTGAAAATTGGACCTGCAGGGAATTGGCCTTTTTAAAATTGTAGATTTGCGGCAGTTATGAAGATTTTGAGGGAAAAATTGTAGATAATGAGTACGAAAATATAAAGATCTTCTATCGCAGCCATTGTGAAGATTTTGCGGCATCAACATTTTCAATTATGTGCTGTTCATTTTTGAGAATTCTAGTAATGTTGAGTTTTTTTTTTTTTTGTGCAAAGTGACGTGGAGCAATCTGACATAGATGCATGTTTAATATTTGGAACCTAATATTTATGTTGTGGATGTTTAATGTTTGGAACGTAATGTTAATGTTTACAACCTAATGTTTATGTTTCGTTTTGGTTCATTTTTCCGTTTGGAGTGCCTTAGTAAATGAGGAGATAATTTGGGGGTAAAGTGCCTCCAGTAATTTTTATATCTTAAAAATGGTAATTTTGTAACTTCATTAAATATTGGAGTGCCTGCATAAAAAAAGGGAGCCCCAAAATCAGCACCTTAAATTTTATCCTACTAAATAAAAATCATGGCTACTCCTCACTAGCTTGTGGGACCATTATAGATCAAAATTGATGGGTTCTTGGATCTAGATCCTCCACAAAAATGAAGTATCTTACGAAACTAAGTTTGTTTTTACAGCGGAAGCAAAGTCACTCTTTTTACAAACAGTCTTTATAAACACTCTTATAAAACCATGTCATTACAGTATTTACGTAAAAACACCATTTATGTGTCCCGGGGCAGTTTACAGTATTTACGCAAAAACACCATTTATGTGTCCCAGGGCAGCAGCAACTCCATTTGTACTCCTCATTATTTAGGCCTAGTTTTTGAATGGATTTTTGACAAAATGGAGAGCTGATTTTATCACCATCATTTCCGAACAGATAAAATGGAGAGCTGATTTTATCCCATCTTTTTGAAACCCACTGTTGTCCACGTGTTCATCTACTCCAAATGAAAAGTAAAATTACGGTTATAACCTTGACCTTTGCCTTTACCTTTATAGGAAAATATTAATTTTCATAAGTGGAATGCTCGTATACAAATACTAGAGTTACGTTTTTACCATGGAACTGAAAATAAGACATGATAACTTACATAATCTCATGATGTATCATCCAACAACATAAATCTATCTGTTTGGGAGCCACCCCTTCTGGTTATGTGAAATGATCAAGTCACTCTATCCGTCCTTGTAACTTCTTTCTGTGTTATGGTATTTTTAAATATGTCCCCCAAACCCGGGACAGTTGTTTGGATGCATCATTAGGTCATCACCTTTGTCTAGTCCGCTATATTTTCTAAACTTGAATCTTTAACGCCAACGTTATATATTCTGATCTTTTAATAAAAACTTACTTTTATCTTTTTCCATGGCATCTTTCTAAAAGAAAAATCTGTAAAAAAATCTGTAATCTTTTCTAAACGTATACGTAAGCTAATTTATATAAAAAGAAAAATCTATAATTGAAGTATAAGTATCTCATCTTTGTCTTTTCGAAAGCCTAACGAGAGACTTAACTCGTGGCGTCTCGACGACAAAGTACGGTTTGAAGTAAAATCCCCCGTTTTCTCTAATATCTACTGCTAAACACTTATACCAACCTAATATCCTTTTTCTCCTTTTTTTTCTTCGGTACACAACATATACTCCCTCCGTCCCATTTTAAATACTCCCTACATATATCCGTGTCATTTTCAAACGTTTATATCTTTTTATTGGTAAGGTTTCGAAAGTTTTTAAAAAAATTTGTCTAATAGAACTAATTGAGATCTATCAAATAAGATTCATATTGCATATAAAATACATTATAGAATGAAAACTATAAGAGTTTTAAAAAAACACGCATAACCGTAGGGAGCATTTGAATTGGGACGGACCGAGGGGAGCATTTAAATTGGGACGGAGGGAATACTATTTTTGGAATTCCCTTAGTGTTAGTTACCAGATTTATAGGCTTTCTAATTTAGTCTAATTTTGACATCTCATATGCATGGGTGTTATGGAAGCATGATGTGTCATTCCCATGGTTAACTAGGGAGGTGATATGGTTAAGCTAAAATTACCTAAAATCATGGTTAGTACCTGATGAACTCATTTGCTAAAATCAAACAAAAAAACTCAGCATGGCAAACCTGGGATTATAGGTTGGCTGATGCAATGGCATTGGGTCGGGGAAAATCCTACAAAAAACCCCCAAAATTAAAGCTTATCTTTTTTACCTACGTCATTTCTCATTTCTCTTTTAGTTCATGTACTCCTTGAAACTAACAATCAAACAGAAACACAAAAATTGAATGGTAAACTTTACATATAAATTGCAAGTGGTGGCTAGCTCATGCGGTAGAGCTCTTGGATGCCCCACACTGCATCCCAGGATATTCTAGTCTCATTCCCACTTCCCCATGTAATGATTAGAAATGACAACAAAAAAAAAAAAACCTTTAAATATAAATTAACGCGCCCCATCAAGGAAAATACATGCAACAAAAGAGATCTCTTTTAGTAAGATTCCATTTTGAGGTTTCTATTCCAATCTCAAAGGAATTTCTTTTACTACTAAAAGAGAAAAGAACATTTTCATTGATCAGAATTGCATCCTCTCCGGTCCTTAATTTGACTGTACTGATAGAACAGTCTAAATCTTGATCGTTCATTGTTGTAATTAATGGTTTGGAATTGTTCAGACTCCCTACTCTTACAATTGAGATTCTTTGAGCAAATTTGAACCTTTAATTATACCAATGTATGATCAAATTTATACCATTGTGTTATTCACCTACCACCAACTTAAGTCTAATCTACTACCTACTATAAAAGCGGCAATTGAGTTTTTTCTCCAGCATAAACCTAAAAAGACAACTTCACATCCCCCATCCACTTCATAATTAATGGTACGTACTAGGGAAATTTCTAGCCAAAGAAAAGTATATAACCAATTACAACCAGTAGGAGGTGGTAACAAAATTATCTAGCAAGGATGGAAGTGACAAACCGTACGTGACATACGATATATTCCTTACATAAATGTGCAATTTATGTAAGGAATTGTATCAAATCGGTAAGAAATTGGCACACAAAAGAAATATAGCAAATGCTTATCGTCTATCGAACCGAGGCACGTGCAAAGCACATGCTGGTTACTAGTTTGAGTGGAAAATGAAGTCAGTCAAAGATTTCAGTCAAAGATTCTAGCCAACTTTCTCTGTGGGTTTGTCCTCTCAAACTGAGACCAAAAATGAAAATTCTAATATGAAAAATTACCAAACACCAGAGACCTTTTGAACCAAGTAAAAAGTCTTCGCAAAAACGTTTACTGCCACTGTGGAAGTGTGGAATCAAACACATTGGACTCCCTTTATTTCATTTTAGTTTTAGTATTTAAATTTATTAAAAGCTCAGGCAAGCAATTTGGCTTTTTGAGCAAAAGATCATTAATCATGAGAGACATCCTTGCTTCAAATTCAAGTGTCCCAAAGCAAACCCCACTAGGATTTTTTTGTCTCAATTGATCAGTTTTGTTTGGCTACGCATTTCTTGATTTCGCATAATTTTACTCTTTCCGACTGAAAATTTTCTCTTCCGTCCCTCTCTACCACTATCATCTCGTGATTTAACAACCTCCTATCTCGGAGAAGTATCGATTAAATTTTATCCTACTGAATAATAATCGTGGTTAATCCTCACTGGCTAGTTGGGCCATCTCACTGTATAGCAAAAGCTAATTCCATTTTTTATGTTTCATTTTTTCCAATTTCGTGTTGGAGTCCTTAACCAAGAAAGCCCTGTCAAAAGTTCCAGTCTTTGTGTTAACCCACTTGAATCTAATTTTAAGTTAAAAATTAGAGTTAGTAAAAGATCCCCTATAGTTTAACATGGATGACCAATTTTCTATGTGGGTGTGTGTCTTCAAATGAGACAAAATTGGGCATTTAAAATACCCAGAAGTTTGAACCCAGGAAGAAAAATCTTAGCAGAAAAGTTTTTTAGTGAAGAGGGAAGACTGTAGAATCAACATGTGGTCTTGTCTTTATTTCATTTTATTTAAATTGGTTAAAGTCAAGAAGTATGGCTTTTCAATAAAAGATTAATCATGAGAAAAAAAAAAAAAAAAAACATCCTTGCTTCACATTCAAGTGTCCCAAAGCAAATTCACATTGGGATTTTTTTTTTCTCAGCTTCATATCAGAGTTTATTTAGGAAAATTCTAAAATTAGCCCATGCGACTGTCATTAAGATTTAAAATGTGTATTAAAATATGTAAAAAGGGTATATAAGTGTATTAAAACGTGTAAAAAATACACTAGAGGGTTTTTTTTTTTTTTGTCTTCTCAATCCACTGGACTGACAATAGAAGGACCTCCTTTGTTATGCATTTCTTGGGTTTGCAAAATTGATCAATTTCTTTTTGGCTCTAGCCTTGGAGATTGGGAATAGGCTTGATACAGACCCCTCTTCTTCCCTTTGTTCCTAGGCATAAATTTTAGTGTTTTGTGTTTCTCTCATATTTTTTTTATTCCTAATGAACAGGGGCTGATTCAGTGTATGACCCGGGGTCAGGGGATCACGTGCCCACCTCGAATTTTAGCTCTTTCACCTATATCCCTATTTAGTATTTTACAGTACCCTTCACTTATTCTCTTAAGCATGGCACCAGTGCACCATTAGTACTTAAAAATTATCAAATCCATCACTAGTATATGTCTCAATTTTATATGTTTTTAACTAGGGGCGGACCTAAGCGGTGGAAGCGGGGCCCGGGCCCCTGCACACTGCTCAATTATCTCAATTTTTTTTACTATATTTTGGATTTTATTTGTAAAAATTATGAAGAAATGTCTTCTCAAAGTTGTGTTATTAATATATAAGGATAATTTTTTGTTGCTAATTTACGAATACATGTGATTTGGTCTTCCGCAATACAAATTTTGCGTTCGACGTTGTTTTTAACTTTTTTTTAGTTTTTAAAAAAAAAATAGCTCTTCGTGTCTTGCTTAATTGGTCTATGGTCAGTCATTGATTGTTCAATTTTGTGCAGAATCTATTAGGAGTGATAAAGTACTATTAATCCATTGCAAATTAGAGTAACAGGAGGCATAAGGGCATGCGGGTGGGGAGCGGTGTTGGTACTATGTAGGGGGTGCACAGCACCATGCTGCGCAGCATTTGAGCCATCCGCTCGACACCAAATGTACCGGACTCCAAATGGCAATCATATATATAGTAGTCGGTTGAAGTGGTGAGATTTTGTCTAACCAAATGATGGCATATATACTTCACTAGTGAGTCGAATTATGACTCATCAAATCGAAAGTGAGGACCTGTTTTGAAAAAAAAATGAAAATAGAGGACAATCTATTAACACAAGCAAGGGCCGGCCATTGATAATGATTTTTGTACTCAAAAGTCAATGAAGACAAAGTCAGCCAAAGAAGGTGGAATTAACTAACCCAATGGGTAGGTTTAGGGTGACAATTGAAGCCTACCAAATATCCTTTCTTTTTTGGTACATCTAGATTAATAATTTCATGAATTATTATGATATCTTTGGACCCTTTTTTCCATTTTGAACATCATATATTTGGACCCATTGCCTGTAATTTTCACATGCTCATTTCATGGGTTTGTTAGTTGGCAATTGGCATTCACCCATATCTTGCCTTGATAGTGTAAATCTGGCCCCTCCATTGTACCTGGGCAAAAAAGTTGTTTGTGTTCAGTAGTGTACTTGTACAGTATTTGTGCACACGATCTGTTGTCTTACGAAAGAGTCTTGTTGTCGGTGCTAGGGAACCCTGTTGTACCCAAGCTGGTGCGCCTTTGAGTATCATTATAAACTTAACAAGTTAATTTGTACAGCTCATTTGCATAATAAAATCAAATTAATCAGAGATCAGCACCATAGTGGTCGAAGTAACATTGTTGTCACGAAAAATGAACATACCTATTCAAACTCTAGATCCCGGGGCGTCATGGTCCCTCTTCCCTAATCTATCCTTACTCATAGGGACAACCAAAACAAGCTCTCCTATAAACCCTCACTTGGTATGATTTCACTTTTAAAATATATTTGCTCGATAACGATAGAATTTATTTTTGCAAGAATGTTCTACTCGTCGAGCTGTACAAACTCAGTACTTCGGATCCTCTTTATAGACTCGGGATGCAT